>JAXGGA010018407.1:0-22152 GCA_038373865.1 Uloborus plumipes
CATACATAAGATCTCATTTTTTGCATTGAAAAAGGGGTTCCTTGTAATGCCTAAACATGTGACTGGAGTATTTCTGCACATTTGTGGTTTTCAATCTTGCATATTTGCTGTTAAATTAATCATAAGAAAAATAATAGTTAAAAAAATGAGTCATCTAATTATTCAAGAAGTTTCCTTGAAAACATTTTCCTATCTTAAAATTTTTCATTTCTTTAGTCAATAAATAAAAAAATATAACTATGTGTATTGTGTATGCATTTTAGACAAATATAAATTTTGAATATTTTAAAAACATGTATCAAACTTTAATTTTGTTTAATACCAAAGCTTTAAAAAATAATGTGAAGTCATATTGGATAATGTTGGGAGCTTTACTACTGGCCGTTACATTGGGATGGTCTTTATAAGGTGTGGTCATTAAAACAATTGGCGTCTGTATTAAAAAAAGGGATTGTTTTTTTTAATTTATATTCATTCTCACTAAAAAGGAAAAGATACCTTATGTCAACGCTATGTAGTAATTTCTGATCACATAGGCTATGGATAATTCAGGATGTCTCAAGGTTGACATTTCGGTTGACGTGTCTCAAGTTTCTTCAGAGCATAAATGGATTTAAAAGATTTGTTTCTCCTTCAATTTCATATGTGCTTTGAGGGAGCCTGAGACACATCAGCTGAAAAGTCAGCCTGAGACATTCATGACCTACAAGTCCAGAAAGCAGTTATATTATTTTCTTTAGTTCATATTTCTTCGTATCATTGTTTTATTTGTTTATGTACTAATTATTTTGTTTCCTTTACTTAAGAATAGTAATTGCAATACTAGTATTAGAGATAAAATACCGGTATTTTTGTTATTAGCTGAAAATAAAGTGTTTAATGAAATCTTTCAATTTAACTTATTAGATATCTGCTGTTATTTTAAATGTGCATTTATTTTTCGATGATACATTACTAAAATCAATCTATTAATGTAAAAATTTAGTTTCAGAAGTACAAATTATTAAAATATCAATAAATAAAATATCACAAAGAATGCAAAATGATATTTTCAACTATAGGTAGCATGATGAATCATAATTGTGTGCTTTTATGTGCACCTTGTTTTTATTTCTTCACTTCACTTGACCTTTGATATAAGTTAACGTCAAGTATAATTAAAAATGTATTTGGGCCATGAATAATTCTTTCAATCATCAATTGCCATAATACCCTATCATAGATTTTAAAGTACTTATTTCATCTCTACTGAGCTTCAAAAACTTGTTAAGTGAACTCCAAGAGACCAAAAAATTTTATTCATTTTAGAACCATAGTTCTTTTTATCTGAAAAACAATAAAAGACAACAAACAAGAAGATGGGGATCGGAAATGGGTTTCGTTCTTGTAGAAATTAGTTTCAAGTGTGTTTGAATAAACATGATTCGATGCATAACAAATACTAATTTGTTGTCTCTGGTATTGGTGTGCTGTCCTGTCTAAATATTTAGCTGTACATTTAGCAAGATGATATTCAGCAAGTATGTAGGGCGTTAAAAATTTGCATACAGGAAAGGCCTACTGAACTGCAAATTATTTTCAGATATTTATATAATTATTTTTAAAAAAATTGAAGTAAATGAAAGCAAATAAAAGAAACTAACACGATCGAATTTAACTAAATTCTGCATAATCTTTTTGCTAAAGGGTTGGTAAAAAGCAAACGTAAACCTATCCTGATAAAGAAAAAATTGTTGACTATGATTTTAATCCTTGAGTGTGCTGTGGAAAGAAACAAATGGCTTACTGCATTAAAGCTTTTGCAGGAAAGCTAAGACAATTCCGGGAGGTACTCAGATACAAAGCAAATATTAACAAATTGACTGTCGGACTCTACATTTCTCAGCTATAATCATTATATGTTTATTTATGCAGTTTAAATGGATTACATGGCTCCATACCTTTTCATCTTCATTTGGAAAATATTCCTAACCCCTACTATTTTTGCCATCCATTTCTGTTCGAAATCTTAAGTAAGCAAACTTCAAAAACAGTCACATAGTATAAAATGTCACCTAAAAAAAACAAGCACCTACTCTTAACATTGAAAATTGAAGGAAAAAAATCCCCATATATAATAAGTACCGCCTTTCCATCTTAAAGTGAATATTTTCAGTAAGCTATTTTTTTCAAAGTCGACATGTGATTCTTGGTGCAAAAAAGCCTAGTATCTCCCCGACAGGGCAGGAGAAAACTATTGCTCTTCCAGAAATATGATTTTCTTTTATGAATAGTGAGAAAGGGAGACTAAAGGTAGTGGAGTGTTATTGCAAGGGCGGATTCAGAAATGTTCCAAAGGAGGGGCGATTGTTTTTTTTCTACTTACCTCCTTTTTTTACCACATTTCCTGGTTTTCATGCTTGTTGCAAATGTTTTGCTTTAATTTCAAAAATTCCATAGCAGAGCCCCGAATCCCAACCACTCCTCATGATATCATCGAAAATAATCTGAAATTGTGTTTTTTGAAATTCAAAGTCAAAAAACTGCAGGAGAAGAGTCCCTCAAGGGAGGGGCGATCGCCCCTCCCTTATATCTGCCCCTGGTACATAGCCGTCATTAGTTTTCAGTTAGCGCCAAGTATGCATTGTACATTTGCCTTAGACAAGGGGTTAATATTGGAAAACAATTATCTCTCAAAGGAAAACTGCAACTAGCTAAAACTAAACAAAATTAATATGCTCAATACAAAAGAAAACTAACAAGCAACAAAAAAAAATAATATATTCAAAACCAGCACTCAAGAGATCAAACTATTTGAAGATGTAGGTTAAAGGACTTTGAAGCAATTAGAGGAGGTGTATTACGCATCATTAACAGCACCACCAACACGAATTCATAAAGAGTATTTTCAACTGTAATAAATTTGTGCACTAATATAAGTTCCAGCCTTAGTAACTTTCTTACTATTATTGATTTATCATTATAACTGCTTATCTTTTATTTCATTTTTGTTTACGATAAATGTTCATAATTGAAGTACTTTTTACACGAATTATGAAGTAAGGCAATAAAGCAAGATGTTTTTTATCCTTTTTTGAGAAATTTCAAGTACCAGTCTTCTGGTATCGCATTTTAAAAAATACCAAGTACTGGTGCTGTATTTTTGGTCCTGCATTGCAATCACTACTTAAGAACTAAAGTATTGGATTTTATATAATTGCTTTTTATTTGTATAAACAATCCTCTTTTATAGGCCTCAATTTGCTTTGCTGGATGAATGCACTAGTGCAGTGTCAATTGATGTGGAAAGCCAAGTCTATCAAGCAGCTAAGGATAGGGGGATCTCTCTCTTAACCATTACTCATCGACCTTCCTTGTGGTTAGTTTTTGTTCTTTACAGTAATTATTTTCAAAAATAAAAAAAAATATTATTACATCACCCAATCTTTGAACTTTTTCTAAATGAGTTAGGAAATTATTTCCATATTTTTAGAAAGCTAAAAGTTGGGAAGCTATATTTTCTAAAGCAGTGGTCTGTCTACAGTTTTACAAATAACTTTTAATCTGAATATAACTTTTGACTTTAATAAAGTATGAAAATTGCTTGTATATTTCATTAAAAGATTGTAAGCCAAGTGTTAAGATTAATATTTAGTCTTACTTTGAAGCCTCTGCTTTAAGATACTTTTTTTTCAAATTGGACCTTTTGATAGTTGATGCCTACAATTCTCTCAAAAATTACAGGTTGTGTTTGCAGTATTTTAATAAGGAAAAGTGAAGTTTCTTTTTTTTTTAATTCGGATTTGTTTGTCCCTGAGTGGAGGTCAAAGTTTAACCCGTTCGGGACGAGCGCCGTAAATATACGACAGCACGAGCTGCCCTACGTGACCGACCGAGGTAAATATACGACAGCGAAAAATGTCTTTTAGGGCCTACTGTCCTATATTTACGGCGCACTTTTGGAATGAAATACTTCTATCAGATGGCGTTACTTATCCACTTTTTTTCATTAGATTTTTCTGGTTCCTTTATATATCTATATATATAAAAGAAAGTCGTGTTAGTTACACTACTTATAACTCAAGAACGGCTGTACCGATATGGCTAAAAATTGGTGGGTAGGTAGCTTAGAGCCAGGAGATGGACATAGGCTATAATTAATGTGTGTCAGTTACATAAATAGAGAAACTGTCTTATTGACTAAGCCTTTGTACTAAGCCTTTTTTGACACCTCCATGGCTGAGCGGCATAAAGCACACGTTCTGGCAGCTTCCGGTGCGCAGCAAACAGGTTGTAAATTAGCGGTGCGTTGAGTGTTATTTGACTTTTTCGTGAAGTAAATTATAAACAAACGCATTACTTCCCTTGAAATTTATATGTTATAAGCTGTTAGAAACGATTGCTCATTCCTAGGATTGGGATGATTCCAACCAATATGCCGTTTGAATTTAAAAGACTTCAATTTCGGATTCGTCTTGCATTTGTCATGACCTTTAACAAATCACAAGGCCAATGATAATAAAACAAAAAATGTTGTGCATCAGAAGGTACTTTAGTGAAGAGCAACCTATGTACTAAAATACAAAAACAATAATAAATTATTAATGTAGGTACTTAATTTTTTTTTGTATTTTCTAATAATAAAAAACTTAATAAATTCAAAAAATTTCTTATTTATTGCCTTTAAGGCGGAACAGAGTTCGAGTTCGCAGGGTCAGCTAGTATATATATATATATCTCTGATGTCAGAACAGAGGGTATGTGAAGTATCTGAGAGATTTATTGGGTTCGCGGTGATGAAAACAGAAACACAAGTGGTTGGAAAAGAAGCATGTGATGTGATGTGATGAAGGCAGGCGTTGCTTATTCACTTTTTTTTTCCAAAAGATTGCTCTGGTTCCTTTATATATATCTTTCTGAAGTAAGTGAAGGGAATATCAAGTGTCTGAGATTTATTAGGCTGCAACACGTGGTGAAGAGCCTATTAATTCATGCCTTAATAGTTTGGGTTCTGTTTTAAGGATGGGGCTTTTTATGGGAGACATTCTAACTTAGGTTTTACTTTAGTATTCATTTGGAAAAGATGGAAAAAAGCTTTGAAGGAGATGTGCAGTTTGTTCAAAGCACGATAAAAGACGTGAAACTGGTTACGGATGCAAAATGTGCAATATCGGTCTCTGCATCGATCCGTGTTTTGAAATTTTTCATACTGCTTTACAATATTAACTATTGCAATAATCCTCAATATTAATGTGGGTCATGATGTTACGTGTGAAGATTTTTCATGTTTCTTTTCTATTTAGTATCAATATTTAGTGTTTAATTTAGGTAGTTTTAGTTGTAGAAAAATACAATAAATTTATATTTTTAATGTTGAATATCAGTTATTTTAATGATTTTTTTTGGTTATGATTGAAAATATGTTATATTTAATCTCATCTTTAAAAATGGTGTCATTTCTATGAAAAGTGTACATTTTATCGATTATTATGTAATGCGTAGTTACAGAAATCGCGAATTAGGCTTAGTGGGAGAAAATGCTTCGGCCCGTGAGTGCAGTTCGCGGTAACAGTTGCCGGCCTGAGAGAGCGTTTTCTTCTGCGGGCTGCCTTCCCGAACGGGTTAAGGTCCTGACTATATCATACTAAATATATGATCGTATTGTTCTAAAAGTAATGAGTAACCAATGCCATTTTTTTAAAGATGGATAATACTTGATACTAGATACATGCTAGCATAAATAATTTGGAGGCTCACTCTTGGCTTTGAAGCCAAAGGTTCGTTGAAAATGCGAATTCCGTTAATTTTTTGGCCTTGTTTTTGTCCGGATAGTTTCTAAAGCCGGGAGTGACCCACAGAAATAAATATAGGATGAATTACTCACCATAGTATAGTACTCAGAAAAGCAGAAAATAACATGGTTTACTCTTTGCTATAGTAGGTAAACGGTCTCAAAATTGATGATTTGCAAAAAAAGGTCAAGTTTCCATGACAATAACTCTTTTAGCCACTTTTAAAAAAGTTTAAGATACATTTATAGTTATAGGCCATGCAGTGTAGTTTAAGATCCGGGTTAGAAACCCAAAGCATCTAATCCACTTTTTTAATTACACAGTCTCAAAGTTGATAATTTAAAACCAAAAAATCAGTAAATTATTGGTCTATTTAGCCATGAGTCAGTCGCTATATACACCATGAGTCAGTATCTTCGTACAAACACTGTAATTATACTTTATGTGTCATAATTTTAAAACTTGGGTTAGAAACACTATATTTTCAGCGTCCAAGATCCAAATTTAAAAGATCTAAGATCCCTCAAAAAATGAGCTCCAAAATGACAGATCAACCTTTGGCTAAACTTCAGATAAACCTTTGGCTCTGCGGGTCACTCCCGGCTTCAGCAACTATCCAGACAAAAACAAGGCAAAACAATTAACGGAAATAGCATTTTCAACGTATCTTTGCTCCCAAAGCAAAGAGTGAGCCACCAAATTATTTATGCTAGCATTTACCTAGTGCCAAGTAGTATCTATGTGAAAAAAAATGGCATGGGTCACTCATTACTTTTGGAGCAAAACGATCATATATTTAACATCATATGTTCGCGACCTTGAACTTTGACCTCTACTCAAGGGCCAACAAGTTCAATTTGAGTAAAAAGTAGTTTCTCCTTTTTTTTGTGACAATATTACTAAAACATTCTGAAAGTTTCAGGGAAATTGAAGGTGTCAACTATCAAGCTCACGTTGACTTTGTCCAGCTTTAAAAAAAATGACTGTAAAAAAATGTTGGAAATTATAGAGTTTTAGACAAACTGTTGAACATTGTTGGCTTTCGACAAAATGCTTAGGTGGAGGAATGTTCAAAAGCTAAATGTATCTTTCAATTTTTCGGAATCAAACTTTATCTTAAAACAGATCAAGTTAAGCATTTAAAAACTTTTTTTGTACTCATAATTGTATCTGTGAGTGCAAAAACAACGTCAGTCAAGAACTTCAAAATGTTCAGGAGGGAGAAAAAACGTCTTAATTCTAGCATTGTTTCTGCAGTCAACATTCAAATAACAGGCCCCGTATCTTTCAAATTAGTAACTTGACTGACGTGATTTTTGATATCAATATGCATCTTGCCTCCCACAGCTCGTTTCCATGAAAAACGATATTTCGTGACTGATGTTGTTTTTGCTCTCACCGATTCAATTTTGTATCTTATTCATAACTTAGGCTGTTCCATGTTGCAAGTTGTTAAATATTAAACAAGGGAAAAATTGTGTTTAATCTGTGTTGTAGCTAAGGAGAGTCCAAGAAGCACATATAATTTTATCCTCTTCTGTGGAAAAAGAAATCCCAACAAGAAAACTATAATTGTGTTTTAGCTATTACACAGCAGTATTGACCTATTCTAAAACTCTCAAAACTTAAGAAACTGTTATGAAATTTTTTTAAGTATTAAAAATTACATAGCATCCTTAATCAAAAAAAAAAATTCATTAATAGCAAGCAAGAAATCTTAAATTCCTTGCTCATTTAAGTTTTTTATTTAGGTTAGTTTCGCTTCAAAATGTGTATCATATTTCATATATCCTTATGAAAAATTGGGTATATATCTATTTCCCAAATATTGTGAATAATTCTTCTTTATTCAAATAACTAAATATATCTCCTGTCTTCAAGGGCAATTCATAATTTTAGAAATCTTATTCTTAAAAACTTAGTATCTTCACAACTAAATGCAATGTTAGTACTGATGTCTCGCTTCTGATAATAATTGTAATATTTTAGCTCATATAATCCTTCAGCAGTCCATATATTTAAAATATTTTTAATAGTAAATTTGTTTTGAAGCATCTTTTTTTCAAAAACATTGTGAGGGATATCACCAAGGCAAGTTATATGAATGCACAAGTTCTTGTGTTTATTTTTAAAAATGGAGATGTGTATATTAAATTTATCTCCAATTTGAAGTCTATTTTTGAAAGGTGTAAAAACAAGAAACTTCTACTCAAAGCAAATGACGGATTTTTTTCATCAAATCTAATAGAAGACTTAAATAAGTCATAATTTCCATCATTCATAATTTTTTTCATTTTTTTATAAATTATAGTTTTAATCAAAATAGAAAAGTAATTAGCTCTTTATAATAATTCAAAAAACAAAAGCATTAAAGTGAACTATTTTACGAACTTAAAATTTTCCCTAGACTTTTTTTTATTTTAATGCTTATGATCACAGACAATCGTTCATTTTTGTGTAAAAAGATATTGTATTTTAAAAACCCCTATTTTCTGCAGCTGAGCCAATATTTAGAAAAGTGCCAATTTGAAGTTAGAGTTTTCTGAAAAAAAAATTTTTTTGCAGAAAAAATCTAATATTGGATTTTAAGTCTGAATTGGGTCTAAATGCAAGAAAATGAAATGGGGGAGGTCAAGGAAGTTATTTACCCCCTCCTTAGATTACTCACTTTTAAGCCGTTACAGATCTGATGAATGTTACAGATCTGATAATATAAGCTACATATTTGAGTTTATGCTTTCAGTCTTCGTTAACATCTCTAAATATGATATCATTTCCTTGCATTTTTAACTTAGAATTAAGATAATTATATTAAAATATATGTATTAGGCTAAAAAATCAAATTTCATTATAAAAAAGCATTTCTTGGAAATAAAAATGAGCGATAAGGTTTTTAGATAAAATAAATTATGAGATTACCAAATCCAAGCTAATAAAACATTTGTTTTGTTTTGAAACAACACACAACTTCAACTTTTTCAACACACAACTCTGCTGCTTGCTTTTCTTTAATTAGTTGCAAGAAATTTAATTTCTTGATCAGAAATTCAAATTTAGCATGCTAGTTATTATCTAGTTATTTAGCGAAGTTATGAGAAATTGAAGCACCAAAAAAAAATAAATAAATAAAATAATAATAATTAATTAACTTAATTTCTGCAGTGTCACTTTTTCTTATTTTACTAACTTCTATTGTAAGGTCATACAAACCACAAATGAAGCAATTGTACTAAAAACTCATTGCTTTTCATTTTTTAAGAACAAAAATATTCAATATATGGCTAAAATCTATGATTTTTGTTTTTTATAATTCTGAAACATGTGAGTTAGTTCTGTAACATATTCGCTGTTTTTTAATGTTACCGCTCTGACTGTTACCAATCTGACAAACTGACAAAGTTTTTTTTTTTTATTTCCGAGTCGATCGCAATAAACCAAAATCAAACACGTCGTTTTTTCACTTGTAATAAAGGACTATACTTATATATAAAATAATTTTTAAAATAATAAAAACTGCACATTTTAGAGCGTGTTACCGATTTAATGCCTCAAATGACACACATTTTATAAAATCACTTTAAAAAATTTTACTTGCAATTTTAGATGCAGAAATGCAAATTTTTAATTACAATGCGATAAAACATCCCACTAGTTACTCAGTATCACGTGGTATAGGTGCAGGAAATGATTTTGGGAGCCTAAATATAGATCGGAAGTTAGTGTTACCACTCTGATGACGGAACTAGGGACACGCTTATTTCGCATCAGCTAGAAAATCAGGAATCGATTAAAACAAAAATGAAGTAAAATATTAACAAAGGGATAAACATAGAATCGTTTTTTGTGCAAGTGTGTTTTTTTGGGAAGTTAGAAAGTGTGCATGACCTGTTTGCATGCTAAGCTTTGCTACTTGAGACACGTTACCGATCTGATTTTTGATGTATAAAAACAATATTATCTGAAGAAAAAAATTTTTTTTCTGATGTTATTAGATGAAATGAAAGCATAACCTTGTCTTCTTTCTGGGGAAAATTATTTTTTTAACTAGTTATTGAAATACTAGTGAAAATTCACTTGGGACTCAAATTGGCACTTTTCTAAATATTAGCTCAGCTACTGAAAATGCTGCTTAAAGTTAGAATGTTGTAAATGTGCAAAATACAGACATTGTAGACGAATCTAAACTGCTGAAAAAAAATTGTTACTAGTAATTCACTGCATGCCTTACATCTGCACTGTAATGAATACCATATTCTGACAAAAACATACGTCCTTTCACTTCCATAAGTATCATGTTCTTTGCACAGACAATTTAATAAATTTCAATTCATGGTGACATAATACAATAGAATTGTGAACGTTCGAGGTTCCCTGTAATGCGAGGTGCTTTATGTTTTGAGGAATGTTTTTTGCTAAATAGCTAATTAAGTCAGTAGGTGGGGAATTTAAAAGAAAAACAAACATGTTCAGATGTAATTGGTTTCAAACTGAAAATTGTTTTAATCTATTTAGAATGGATCTGGAGTTTACATATTGAGTTTCCCCCTCCTGCAAAGTGAGCTTTAGCCACTGCATGCTGATTTGTGTCAAAAATCATGCTCCTCAATTTAGATAACAATGTCTCAATAATAGCTCTTACAGTGCCCACACATATGTAGAGATGGCTTGTAGAGCTGGAAATTCTGAACGAAACGAGTAGGGGAGAGTGGTAATGAATGGGCCACTTTTTGGTTTTGAATTTTTGTAATATTTTCTAACAATTTGTTTTAACTCTAAATTGGTGTTTTAGTTACTTTACTTATCTGGCTATCTAAAAAAGTCATAAAAGTTGTATTAGCACCTGTCTATAATGAATTATAATAGAAAAAAAAATTTTTTGAAATTTGGCCCATTCAACCCCACCTATGGGGTTGAATGGGCCATCGAAGGTAATGAATGGGCCACAAAATGAATTCAATGAAAACATGTGGATTTAATCTTTTATGTGCTGAATATGACAAAATAAATGTGGCACTTGACATGATGATACAAAATCATACTGATTTAAAATTATATAAACATCAAAACTGGTGCAATTAAAATAAAACTGATGCATACCAATTGTAGCACAAAAATGACTAAATAATGAGATTGTAAGAAATAAATAACATCAAATATATATATATAAAATAACAGATAATACATACTATGATTTAACAAAATTTATATATTTCAAAAATAATATTAAAAATCACTTTCAAAAACCTCATCTTCATTTTCAACTTGTCAAAATTCAATTTTTTTTTTTTTTAATTTACTAGACATCGGGAATAAGACGTATCTAACTTAAGTTACCAAGAAAGAAAATGAAATTGTACTGTGAGGAATATAATATGAAGGAGAGAGGGGGGCTTTTTCAAGCCACGCACTGCGACCAGAGGTCTATTGTACTATAGAGTCTATTGTAATATAGATCTGCAAATTATATTTAGAAGTTACTACAAACCTATTTTGACGACAGTAACCTTTATCTATGTCAGTCAGTTGTGTTTCATATTAATGCGAAAATCCAAAGAAAAGGAAGAAAAACGATATTTAGGTGGCCTATTCATTACCATGACATAGTGGCCCATTCAGCCCCACCTATACTTTTGGAATATATTTGGGTTTTTTGAGTACATTGAATTTAGATAACATCAAAATACATCTTAAGATTAGTTTATAGATATGGAAAGACTAGCTTATACATATGTATGCAGTGAAATACTTGGTACATTTTAGCTAAGAAATTTTTTACTATAAAGGGAAAAACTTACTTTTCAGTCAGATTCTTGACCATGCCACTCTAGTTTGAAAATGGCTCAGCGCAAACGAATGAAAATTGGATGAGTTTAGTAGAACAAATAGCTACATCTATTGGTGGCATCAAAAAAAAATTCATGCAAATACTTTTTCATATTTTGTTAGTGGCCCATTCATCACCATGGCCCATTCATTACCACTCTCCCCTATCTACCTTCAGTATCATTGTTCAAAATTATGCTGAAAGTTTTGCTTGAACCACTGATCAAAGGCTTTAAGCCCACTTCCACCAGCCCTCCCTCTCTACTACAAAAATCCTCCACTCATAACATTTCTTCTATTAGATCCTCTACTTCCAAAGTGAATATCATTTATCATGCTCAAATTTTGACAAGCGCTAAAATATTTTGTGGGTGATCTCTGAAATTAGAATTTCTTATTCTCCGTTCTATTAATTTCTAATGTGAAAATATTATTCAATATATTTAACCAGGCATTTTCTATGGCTTAGTAATTATTAATTTATATCACCTGCTTAGAAATAACAGAGGAACATGAGACAAACCTTAACAGTTTTTTTCTTTTTTTTTTCACTATCTAAAAATAGTGAACTAATACTTAATCACCTGAAAGTCTTGAGATAAATCTTAATTTTTTAAAACTTTCAAGGAAGGTAACCAATTTTTTGTCTTATCAGGGGAAATATCTTAATATTCCATTGCCATCTAGTGCAAAAGTAATAAACATGTGGTTGGAAGGATAGACTAAGGACATTGTGCATTATTTCTAATATTTTAAATTCTTGATTTTTTTTTAACAATGGATGCTTTATTAGATTAGTTTAATTGAAGCTCACTAGATAAATTAGTTGATTATTTAAAACAAGTTTCTGTACTTTACCATTGTTACTGTATTTATTTTTATTTTCGTTGATGCATTTAATTAAAGTGTCAATTTATCAATTGTCTCATGAATAAACATTTTTCAGCACTGAAACAAAATGTTACATAATAATTTTGATCAAATTTACAAATTTAACCTTGAATATCTCTAAATTCAAAGAAGATGTTTTGTCATTATTTGAAGTTTAACAAAAATACATGCATTGTCTTTCTAAGAAATACCAAATGCACCTATTGGGAAAAGTTGAAATTTTTGAAAAATTGGATGCTATAAATATTGCTCACTAAAATCATATTTGTATAGATACTTTTTCGTGTTGTATTACTGACAAATAATCAAAGCTTAATTTAATATTTTTTGCAAATGGCATCCATCCTTGGATTAAGCTCTTTTTTTTTTCTTATATAGGAAATTTCATACTCATCTTCTGCAATTCGACGGTGAGGGTGGTTGGAGCCTTGAACCTCTTGATACTAATACAAGACTTTCTTTACGAGATGAGAAAGAAAAATTAGAAGCTTCTTTAACAGGTGTTCCTCAAATGGAAAGAAGACTAAAAGAATTGTGTACCCTTTTAGGTGAAGATTCTGCAGTAATGATTGATTCTTCATCAGTATGTCCTCCAGCTTCTGAGTCTCCTGTTAAAAATATTTCTTCAGACAATAGTGATACTTCTTATGATTCTCCTGTTATGGTTGAAAATTTATCCGATTAAAGTAATTCCATATTTATTTGTTGGTTTTCATCTTGATACAATAGTCTAATTGTTTTGTTTTGTTAAAATAATAATTTTGAAATACACAACCTTCAAAATATTGAAAATTCAGTTTTACTCTGCAGAAAATTTACTTTCCCATGCTTCTGTTTCTGAAAACATGATGCAATATATCTTGTTATGAAAAGAATTTATTGTTGAGACATGATTTTCTTGTTAATGTATATTTTTTTGAAAGTTTAGTCTTAAAATTGTTTGTGTATATAAAGTCTATGCATTATGTTTATAGTAAAATTATAGTATTTATTCTGCATATTTTTTGTAGTTGAAAGTTTCTGGTAAACTTCACTTTTTACTCATTTCAATTTCACTCTAGCATCCATGAACATTTTTTGTAATTTTATTATTATTTTGCTGGTTTAAAGCAGAATATTGATTACTTAGATATTAATAGGTCAAAACCAGGAGGGGGAATCATAAAAACATAACTTTTTCGTAAAAGTGCTGGTTTGTGCTAATGCTCTTTTTTTTTTTACTGCATAGCGAGTTTGATAAAAGTAAGCATTTTATTTTCATGGAAAAAATAAACTAGTAACATTATTATAGTTTTTAACTCTGTAAATTCATTCACTCATTATATTTTATTAAAATTAAAAAAATTTCAGCATACTTAATAAGAGTAATTTCAACATGCAATGGAGTGTTGGATTAATTCGAGCTCTTGTAATAAATAATTATACTTATAGCAGAAACTAAGAGATTCTTTGATCCTTTGTTATTACATATTCCAAACTTTTTTTTTCTTCAGTAAGCATTTCTTCCAAACATTTGCTGTCAAGCACTTAACTCTATGAGAATTTTGAATGTTGGCCATCCGCACGCTTTCAGATTTATGATCTACTATGATGCTACAAAGAATTTTTAAATTCATTGCCATACAATCTTAGGTGATGTATTTTATAAAACAATAAATAGAATGACTGAATAATAAACAACATTTATTTATGTTGAGAATTATTTAAAACTATACTTTGCTTGCAATACTTTTTTCATATTGAAATTATACTCATTTTAAGTAGAAAATCAGCCAAATTGAATATTTGTAGAAAAGTTATGAATTTAAGAAATGTGACCCCTAACATGTGCATGAGTATGCTTAACCATCTGTTTTTCATTCTCCCCCACTGAAACATATGTACCTAAAATTTTAACATTTACCTATTTTATAGTTTAAGTGCAATAATTTTTTTATAAATTGGTTGAAATCATAAAATTTGGCAGCACATGATACAAATAGAGAAATAGTTTTTCCGACCGTTTGTGAATAATATGTTAATGTTTTTTTTTAATTGATATGCTTACAAATCCTTTATTTTATTTATTTATTTTTTTTTTTTTCGATTTTAAAAATTTTACTAACTCTCTCAAAACATTTAATCATAGAATAAATATAACATCTGTAAATCTCTACCGCCATTCCAAATTAATGTTTTTTGGTCATTTATCAAGTATTGCTAATTGTTACTAATGTATGTTTGAATGATCATTTTTATTTAGGGACCATTTTTTCACCCATCACTTTGCGCTGACAATACATAGCCTCTCAGTTCCAGGCAATTAGATAGCCCCTCTATGTGAGGGGTTTTTCAGACTCATTTAGCAACAGAGGGATTCGGTGTCATCAGTGACATTGGGATTTCAGGAAGGGGGGGGGGGGTCTCTGTCTGAAGGAAACAACAACTTTTTAATGTTTTGACCTACCTTTGTCCAAATTGTTTATTCTCTTGTTTACATTAATATTTTTTCTTTGGAAAGAACAAAGTATTTTACTGAAAAGACCCTTTTTTCAGTAGTGATAAAGATGAATACTTTAAGATAATAAGGAACCATTTCTTTTAATGCTCAGTAACTTCAAGTTTACTTTATGCAAGTTTTGTTTCTAGCATTAAAATAACGGCTAAGTATTTCAATTGAAATTCCAATTCAACACTTTCAAATGTTTCATCAGAACATATCTACAAAAAAGTTCCCAAAAGTGTAATTGCAGTCATATAGTCAGTTAATTAAAACCATTTTGAATGAAGTTATTATCTTAAAAGTGTATAAAGACTTCAACTTTTGCCACACAGAAAGAAAATGAAAACAGGAATTTTACTGATGTTAGAAACAACTGTGTTTTAGCAGTTCAAATGTGCCGGAATAAAAATGTTCCTTTTAAGTAGATCTAGTTTTTACATGAGTGCGATTCAAATTGTGGAAACTTGTGATTGATGAGTTTTTTGCTAGCAAATAGCTAGGTGGAGTTATTTTCTCAGTGTAGTAACAATGTTTAAAAGAAAAATTGACAACTCCATACTTTTTCATGGTAGTAAAAAAGCAAAATGCATGACAAGGCATATGTAATCTTAAATTAAAATCATTAGTTACATACATTGTTAAACATACACATTATTTACCTAGTTTGCAATTTTCTACTGCCACCTATTGAAAGTACCATTCTCTTGATTTTTCACATGCAGTAATTTTTAGTGAACAACATACTTCTGATAGCTTTAAACCAATCAACTTGTATGCTGTGCAAATTTTTCATCTACAAATTCATATTTAAAACTATTCATATGCTTACTGGTTAGAACACAAATAAAACTAATTTTCATTGTATTTTGAATTAGACTGTAACTAGCAATGTTAGTATATTAATCAAATACACCCTTCATATTTCCATAGGAAAATCATTACGTTTTCTAACTCAGGTTTTTATATTGGAGATTTTGATTCAGTTATTTAGGCTAAATTAGTTTTCTTCCAGGCATATAATAGAGAAATATAACTTTTTTTGAATCAAAATATGAATTAATGTAACTTTTTCAAAGCCAAAGCTAAAATGTTTTTTTTGCGGAATTTATTTTTGGTTTTACTTTCCTGTAAATTTACAACTGACTTGTCATTCTTTGCTTAGCCAAATTCTTAATTTCTGAGCTTCATTCAATATGTGTACAGTCATTGAGATTATCTTTGAGCCGATCCAGATAACTTTGCACCCAAGCTTATGCTCTTAGTATAGTATATTAAAAGCATAATGAGCAGAAATCGTATTCTATGACCTTGCCAGAAATATACATCACTGAGACTTTATGAGTTTAAGTTAAAATTTGACTTAGAAAAAAAAATAGAAGTGACGCAAAATTATCTACACTGCTCAAAGATACCCTGAATGAATGTACATAATTTTAAATATCTTAGGGCATCTGTGTTGTTCATCCTCTACAGAAGATGTATATTTGATTATTACAGATGCATTGGTCATTTTGAAGTAACTGCATTTGAAATGTTCCTTGTTCTGATTGTTTTACTACTTTGACATATTTGACTCATGCATTAAGCATTAAATAGTTCTGTTCGATTTTAATTTTGGTTAGTAATATTGATAAGTGATTGGTATTAATATTGGTATAAATATTTTAAAAGAATTTTTGAGTGTTTTCCAAAATTACATATTCATAGTTTTTTGCATTGAAATGTTATTATTCTTGTGAAACTTGCTATGCAATGTCATACCAAAGATGAGTTCATTGCTATCAACAATCCTTTTCCTCTATTATAAAAATCACTCATAGACTTTAAAATGTTCATGTGTTGTGTATTAGAAATATTTTTATCTCAAATATAAAATTTTAATTGATTTATTTACATATCAAATGTTTAATCGCACATATGGGAAATGTGCTTAGGTTATTCCATGTCTGCTAATTCAATACTTGAAAAGCATATAAGTATGTAAAGTGAATTTAACTGTTGTCCATTCCTAAGATTATGTAAAAAGTCTGATTATTAAGTAATACTACATCCAAATTGCAGCTTATTAGAATGAAATTCTACTGCACTTACCAAATATCAGTATATTTGATTTTAACTGTATTTTAGTTTCAATGATTGCTAAGCAATAATGTTAAATAGTATCCATGTTGCAATTCACATTAAATATCCAAAATTGAACTCTAGAATAGTTAATGTAATTTATCAAGCAAAAATTGTTATCAAGAGCATGGAAAAATATATCATGTCTTCAGTTTATACATTTAAAATATTCCATTTGTAATTTGACTCTGTTTTACTAATGCTGTTATGGGCCATTCTACCGAAACGCTGCCATCTTGTCCCGCCTATGACGCTCGTGTATTTTCTTAAAAAGTAGTGATTTTTTAGGATAATGAATGAAATTTTGTTGATTAAGAAAGCACAAACCGGTGTATGATTTATCTCGCAAAAAGCTTTGTTTATTGCCTTTAAAGCTACTACTTTTTAATGAAAGATATGTGTTACCTATTTTGTGGAATGGCCCTTTTACACTCTTGACTTGTATAATTTTAAGTTAATTTTAAATTCTTGCTTTAAAATTCATTCATGTATGTGGAATAAAGTCTGACAACGTCAAGTAGTAATGTATTTTTATTCAATCATATAAGGGTGAAATATTTTTTTTTAATGCTCTTACCGAATACCTACATACAAAAATGTTAATTTTTATCATGATTTCTCTTCCTATATCGGTCTTAAACTCTCGAAGAAATAGGTCTTAAGTCTTGAATTATTTAAGAAAAGTTGACGAAGTTGGAAGTTTCAGTGAGAAATAGTAGGCATCTTTCATGTGATTTGTAAATAGATGTTCTGCTCATGCAAGTACATAATCGATATCTCTGAAATCTTAAATTAAGCACTTTTCTTCAGATTTGTAAGATTTTAAGAGCTTATATCTCGATAACGGCTCGTAAAGTATTCCAGTGATGATGCTTTGTTTATGACTATTTTTATGAAGATTCGTACAATCTGAACTAAAAAAAAGAAAAATTGCGTCCTACTCAGATATAAGAGGAGAACACTAATGCCATTTGTCGAAAACTTGTAAAAATATATGAAAACTGTCTGCAAACATTACAAGATTTTTTATTTAGCAAGTTTTCTTTCTATAGCATGCATTATTTTTGTTAATTTTGTGACAATATCTGCTGTTACATATTAAAATGACACATTTATTAATCATAATGTTTTTGCAACTAATCTGGTCTTATAGTTACACCCTCTATTCACATGGAACTTGATATTTTTGCTGTTAGCAGAAATGTATGACCCTAAAGGTGCTTTTTTTTTTTTTTTTTTGCTAAAAATTTTAAAGAAACTAAGTTGACTTATTTTTTTCTTTTACCTATGTGATGCCTGGATTTTTGGAATTAAAAAAAAACTCTAAAAATTGCTTTTTTACACGTTCAAGGGAAATTCGCTTTTTTTTTTCCTTGTTTTATTTAAGACTGTTGAACATGTGTCCCTTGACACAACTTTTATCTTCGAGGTAGACTCTTCAATGCTGCTAGTTCAATAAGAAACAAAGTGTGAATCAAACGTTTTTCCAAACTGATATCTGTATTTTATAAAAATTACATTGTTTCCTGGTAAGTATTTTACTGCCAGATCTCTTTGAATTGAATTCCAGTCAACAACAACATTGCCTATTCTATATGGATAATTTCTAGGTTCAACCCTTATTAGATATTTTCAGGCATTGTTTATGTAAATATAGAACAACTCATAGTAATGCTCAAAAAATAAGTCAACTAGATTCAAGTTATATTGAATCATGTTTTTATTAAAACTTTTTGAAACATACAGTGATATTCCATTCCAACGAGTAACAATTGAAATGAAATTATTCTGTTTCAATGAAATAAATTGTAAGTCTGTTCCATTACACTGCATGAATTCCCTAACAACAAATTCCCGTTACAATGAACAAAATTTGCCAGTTCCTTAAAGTTAGTTGTTGGGGGATTTTTCTTTAGTTACCCCAACAATATAATGTTAAAATTATAATAGGGCCTTAAGGGATTTTACATTTGATATTACTCATTACAGTTGATTCTTATTTTCCTGTTGTAATCTTAAGTTTACACACACACAATTTCCTTGCATTGCTAAACTTTATTATTTTCACATAACTTGAATATGTTAAATTTCCGCTCTCTTGTGAAAAATATTTTCTAAAATTAATTTCAATGTTACTTAAAATTAGTTTTTTTATTCAATATATAACAATATATATTAATGCATGAAAAAATAATAAACTGATCAACTCAATGTTGGTATTAACTTCTGTTAAAGGTACAAACTTTCTGTATGTTTAAGAATTAAAATGTGTAAATTCCAAGTAAAACATCATTCACAGCAAGTTTGCTTATCAGTTACAATCTTTTATTTTAATACGGGAAACTAGAAGAATGATGCATGTAATACCATTTGGGATGAAATACTTTACTAATAGTTAGGTAGTAAAGTTGAGTTCGTAGTTTTATTGGAGGTATTACAATTTCTAGCTGAAGATGGAACTAGAACCACCATATCAACATTTTCTAAATACATCAACTTAGAGCAATAAATTATGCTTGAAAAAATAACATTTAAATCAAGTGTTCAGTAACACATGAAAATACTGCTTCCTAGAACAACAGTGTCTACTTCGTCTACAAAACACCAACATAGTATACCCAATATGAAATGTTTAATATTACAAAACTCAGAGGAAAAAATATCCTTGATGTCCTGTCAATCATAATTGCCCTTCTTCGTCGTCTTTGAGCTGGAGACAGTCCTGGGAGTTTCGGCTGAAGATTGAAAATTCGCATGTTGTCCTAAAAATGAAACCATTCAAAATTAGTGTTTGTAAAATTTCTTACTTTACAATATTGAAAGCCACTTAGCTCTATACAGAAGCAGAATTAACAGTAGCGCAATCAGCAGTGCCAGCTACGTGTATGGCACGGACTGTACAATTAAGAAATTCGAGTGTGTTGGTTACGTTGAAAAGCGAATGGGTGCTACGTAAGTTTTAAAAAAAAATCGATAGGGAAAGTTTTATCTGATGGCAAAGTTCTTGGCGGAAGAAACAGGCTGACTGATACGCAAATTGACATCATTCAGAAATATTATGGACTTGCAATAAGACAAAATTTGCAGTGTTGAGTTGATACAATGAAACAAGCTGTGGGGGCCATTTTTCTGCATAAACTGTCAACCGACGATCATCCTGAGCACGGGTTCTGTCCCATGGGGGAAAAATCGTGGTGTAAGTACCAGCAAGCCGTCGCAAAAGGGGAAAATTTTCACCACAAAAACAACCTACCCGTTGCAGTTGTTATGGAGATGAGACCCATCTTTCGAGCTCTTTCTCATCCAGATCTGCTAAAAAGTGCCTGCATGGAAAAACTCAAAATCCGAATGAAAGCGTGAACAATATTATCTGCAGGGTGCCCGCGCACCTGGAAAGTCAGGGAAAGTCATGGATTTCAAATATGATCGAAATTGGTCATGGAAAGTCATGGATTTCAGCGAAAAATGTCCAAAAGTCATGGAAACTGACTGTTTATCATGGATTTTAGCGCTCAGGATAGATTGTTATTTCTCCCGATCTCGGAAGAACGAAAATACTTCCATCGTCATTCTACTTCGTTATTGGGTTCAATCTGATTAGTCAATAACAGTTTCCAACAAGTTGCATTGTGTTGAATAACCAGATGAATACTCAACGTTGAAATCTGTGACCGGCAAATTTTCCGTAACTGCGCATGTGCGCGGACTTCGAACGTTCACGATCGTGATCGTGCAAAAAATTGTGTCCATCGAAAAATCGGCAATCGTCGAAATTTCGAAATCGGGATCTGTTTTTCAATGCGAAAATTTAAAAAAAAAAAAAAACTCGAAGGAGTTTATTTTGGCACATAATCGGCACTCGTCAAAAGTTCGCGCTTGGGCGAACTTTTTCTTTTTCCTTTACTTTTAAAACAATTTAGTAATAGAATAATCAGGATTGGATATAAACACAATAGAAAGTAATCTTTAATAAATTAAACATGAGCATTTCTAAAAACTACTTTTTTACTGAGATGTTAATGATTTTCTTTTAACAAAATTTAGATTTCTCTGGTGGATTAAAATTCGAACTTTTTACTTCCATGATAATTTTTTAGAAATACCAGGGAGACATTCGTAATAGAGTTCGTATAACTTGAAAAAAATAAAATAAATTGACATTCCAACATTGAGCACGTGCTTCGCCGAAAATGGCGTGCTATTGTTAAGACTTCAATCCTTTTGCATCCTGTAAATACTTCGATTATTTTAATATTCTGAAGCTAATTTTATATTGTGCTACCTTAACCCCTTCCAGGCTCATTTTATTTTGGGATTACGGATCAAAAAATGTCAATTTTTTTTATGCTTATTTTCATACATACATATCTTTTTAAACATAATAGCATCATTCGCGTGCTAAAACACTGTATAGTGCTGCATCTAGCAGCAACAATAGTAAATAAAAGCATCCGAAACCATAAAAGGGACATGTGAAATAATTCGGGAAAGACTGGTTGTGCAGTGTTAATTTTCACAGTGCCCGAACTACACTCGGGATGAGCCGGAATGGTACATTTTGCTTGCCGGAGTCCAGCTCGGGAAAAGTCGGGAAGTGGTTAAATTTACCCATTGTACATTTTATTTTAATAATTTATTTATTTTTTAACTCAAATTTTATAGCTATACCAATTTATTGGTTTAGCTATAAAATTATCTTTATAGCTAAAATTTTCTTTAATGGTCTTTAAGAAAACACCAAATTTTAAAAGAAAAAGTGCTTGCTTGACTTGTCATTTGTTTATTTAATTATGAAATACATGCGCGTTTTTCTTTGAGGTCGAAAAAAATCGGGTAAAAACTGTAATTGCAAAAAAAAAACAATTTTTTTCTTGGAGGGGGGAGAGAAAAGAATGGGGAGTGGGGCATAGTACACATTCTGCATTCACAGAATAACACTCGCAAATTAGAGTGAACACATTATATTTTTGTCCTTCTTTGAATTTATAAATTTTCTTCATGTTAAAAAAAAATTTGTTGGAAAATTTGTTGTCTGATTGTTTTTATCCTTTAATAAATAGAAAA
>JAXGGA010018408.1:0-22150 GCA_038373865.1 Uloborus plumipes
TGGCGATATTTTTTGGACTTGGCAATATTTTTTAGATGCATTAAGCTACTCTTAATACTTTTTTCGTCTTTCTTTTATTTTTAACGGGAAAGTAGGCTAAAAAGGCGCCCTCATTGCCTTTTCAAATGAAAATTCAAATAAATAAATTCAAAAATAATTACATAAGCCACATGACAACATTACGGGCACACTACAGGTGAAAGTAGGGTTGTCACCCCTCTGGGGGTGGGGCGGGGGACACCCAAAATGCATTTAAGAGTTTCTAAAAAATATAAAACTGAAATTTCATTTACTCTATCACATGTCAAAAAAAAGTTCATGTCACTTGAGCACAAAAAATTGTTTTCTTCCTTTCCTTTTACGTTTATTATCCGTTCAGACAAAAACAGCTATCTGTAGACCTCTGATTATCTGAAGTTGCCTTTTCTTCAAAACTATTTTATTTAGTAATTGCATCAGGTTCGCTATGGGGGTTGAGGGGAGGGCGTTCCGCCACGTTGTCACCTGCCTGGGGGTGGGGGGTGACGCCCGAAATAGTTTTTAAGGTCATGAAAAGTATCAAAACTTCAATTTTGAAAACTGCCCCCAACATTTCAAATTACAATTACCCTTGCAAATCCAGTTGCATCATAGGGAAGCGGGTGGGATGGGGCGGGGGGGGGGGGGGGGTGAGTCGCGTGATACCCCTCTGGAGTGTGACACTCAAATGGTTTTAAGAGCTTATGAAAATGACCGTTTAATTTTCAATCCCCCCCCCCCCACACACACACACACGTTTTTAATAGATTTAGTCTATCAATCAAATAGTTTCACTAGGGAGCTTTTGAGCCGGGTGACACCCAAAATGCAGTTCAGAGTTTCTAAAAAATATAAATACTGGAATTATGTTATATTTGAAATTATATTTCATCTCTCAAATGCATCACTACGCAGGGAAGCGTTTGCCCCAGGTGACATAAAATATATTTAAGAGTTTCTGAAAAATATTAATACTGAAATTTTGAAAAATTTTCACGATACTCGATCTATCAAACAGAGCGCAGTGACTACACGAGGGGTTTGGGGGATTTTGTACCAGGTAGGACATTCATCAGGTGGTCAACACCCAAAATGTATATAAAATAAGAGTCTTACGGTACGTAAATATGTGTGTATTTATGTGTGTAATAAATAAGAGGCCCCGGGTACCCCTTTTAGCTACGCCACTCCACTACCTTAACATAATATTTTATTGGGTTTGCTGTAATTTGCTGTTAAGGGTTCCTGTTTACATTTTTTTTTTTTTAAATTTTAAATAAAGAATCACTATCTGGACCATTTTCAAGAGATGGGACCTTTTGAACCTCTTAAAAGACCTCTTAAGTAGTAGGTATTTTTTTCCACCGTTTAAATAAGGAAAGTTTTAATCCATAATTTAATACACATAGAATGCGTGTTTGCTGTTCAAAAATTTACTTTTTTACTTTTATTATTTAACAAGCTGTTGTACTTATACGGTTAGAAGTGAAGCAAAATTTAAACCCTCATGGCACTATGACAAATCTTTGCTTAAAAATGTTATGGCAAATGTATTTAAATGATAAGTTTTAATAATTTGTCATTTGAAGGGAAAGCTGTATCGCCTTTGATGTCACCGCTTCAAGTCGCCGGAGCTTTCAGCATTGGATCTCGTCCGATGACTGGTATACCCCCCACGTCTAATGAGATGGGGTACTAATTGCACGCGCTTAGGAAACGTCGAGTGCGAAAGCTGCCTCAGGATGGTTGAGCAAAGCAAGCCTGAAGCTTATTCTAAGAAATAAGGGGTTTAAGAGAAACTTTTTTTTCCTCCAATCACGGGGGTGGGGGGGGGGGGGGTACCATCGCCTGTACAACAGGAAATACTCAGCGCAGAGTGAACCAATTCAGTGCGAATCTTGAGTCCTATGAATGAACGTATGAATGCACAAGTTTTTAGGATTGACTTTTCTAGTAGGCACGGATATTTCAGCTGCAGTTGAAGATAAACTGAAAAAAAACTCAGGTAAGTTTCATTTCAACATCTTATAGTTAAAACAGGGATGATTGCATTTCGTACAATTTACAAAATAATAATAACAATAAATAAACAAATAAATTAAATTAAAAAAATAAATTAGTAAAATGAAATGAAATAAATATTTTTCTTTTTCTTGTATATGTATTTATAGTTTTATTTATTTTGCTATATAGTGTGCACTAAAAGAAAAAGCAGACGAAAAATATATTCGCTGAATTGCATATACTTAACATTGTTTTAATTGCCGTAATGTTTAATTTTGTATTATGAATTTTTTTTCTGCTTTTTATTAAGGTTTCTTTTATTGTTGTTTCAAATAAAGCTATTTTTAAAATTATTTCTTGGATTGCATTGAATTGGATTGTAACATATATCAAACGTTTGCCATTGTTCCTTTACGGCAACAAGAGAATTTGTTAAAAGTTAGCGAATTTACTCGAATTTTTATTATTATGTAGAATATTAAAAATTATTTTTCAGTGGTTTGGTAAATTTTACGGTTTCAATCATCCTTGTTCATTGTGTAATATAAGTTCTTTATTTGTAATTTGACAGTAATTTGTTTAATAGTGTATGTATCGCAACCCAGTGTATGAGGCACAAATTAAAATCGACACTTTCTCAGAAGTGGCGTTTGTTAACTAACGCTTAGGATTGCTATAATATTTGAGTATTATTGTTCCATAGTGTTGAAATTTTATGGGATAATTTTGGGTTTATCTCATAATCCAAATTTGGCTTTAATGTCAATTGTATGGAATAACTATGAAAGTAATGCCAATAAAGACCTCTATTTAGGTCTTGATGAGCGCATGGTTCTCGGCAGGGCGGTAACCAGACGTATGTTTCGGGGAGAGTTTTACTAAACACATTTCTCGTGAAATCTAAATGATCATTTTTTTTTTCTATATTCCATTAATTTTTGCTACAACAGCTTATTTAAATGAGAGGATACTGCTTTCAACGCATTAACATGAGAAAATGTAAGAAATGACGTATCTGTTAAATGAAGGAAAACTCTGATGTGCAAACTACATAACTTTGCACCTGTTAAAAATGCACCGAATATTTAACTTAAAACAGATAGATACGTGTACTTATATATTCACATTTGAAATATTACTTCTTAAAATCATGAGCTACCTAAATATAGAGTTTATCACTTTCAAATTTAAAGAATCATGTTTTTTTTTTTTTTAAATCTGTTTAAAGAATTTGAAGGAAAACTCTATAATGTATTACATGAAAGGATGTTCACAATAACTACATTAAAAATGAATACAGCAGATAGAGCACTGAGTTTATACTAATATTCAATAATAAAAGTTTCATTTTTCAAATGCAATTGAAAAATTAATAGAAAGAGAATAAATAAAATGACAAAATGATTTTTTCAGCAAAAAAATATAATAAAAAGCATTCCTTGTAACAGTTTTTTTTTAATTTCATAGGGGGTTTGAACGCTAAAAACACTCCTCTTAAACACATAAAACTACTAAAGAATAATGATTAGAATACAAGTGTGGGGTAGATCGGGGTACGTTTACGCGGATTTTTTTCAATGAATTTTCCAATTTTTAAGTTTCAATTCAGGACATTTTAGACGCAATGGTCTTATAAAGCAGTCAATAAACCGGAAGTTTCTGCATTCAGATTTTGATCTGTTTGAGCATTTAAGCGTTAAAAAAATAATTTTTATGTTAATGTCTGTTGCGTAAACGTGTCCTGGGTATGGGGCACGTTTACGCAGTCTCACTTACAGAGTTGCATTTTTCATTCTTTTAACATCTAACTCAGTTATGTTAGTTCTTTGAACATAATGTCTTACCATCTATAAAATAAAGAACATTTATAATGATCAGAATAGTCTGTAAAATTAAAGCCGAATAGATTTGAAGACATAACTATGATTGTTTTTAAGTTACTAGACACGAATCTCTTACTCAATTAAACCTTAAATGATGATTTGCAAAACTAAATAGCCTGAAAATGCCAAAAAGATTTGACACAGTACGGCCCAAAAAAGCTTCAAGGGCAGGTTTACGCAGTAAGGACTTGAGTAAACGTGTCCCGTTGTTAATGCGTAAACGTGCCCCGTCGCCTTGTTCGAACTTATTTTTAACGTGCAACGAAACTGAATAACATTTTTGTTCATACGATTTCTGTTCTCAAAGAAGGATAAAATTCTGCTATTATCCAGAAATTTGTTAATTTTTTTCTAAGCATTCTCAGTTCACAATAAGCTTCAATAAGTTCAACACAAAATGTACTCAAGTTGGCAGAAAATAGGTTGTCCTCCCCAGATGTTATACCAAAGCTCTAAAAAACTTAGGAGAGTACTTGCTAGGGATTAGCATCATTCTGTCACGATTGGTGACACATTAACTATAACACATTCCAAAAAAAGGGCACTGCCAAAGCTGGAAATTCTCCTAAATTTTTTTAAAAATTGCCCTAAAATTAATAAAATTTTGAACTCTGTCCTAAAAATACTACTTTTTTTTTATTATTTCAATTTGTACGTTTGCCGAAAAAGGAAGTTCACTTTAAAAATAAAACTTTTCACGATGATATGCCTATATTTGACCATACACAATGAAGTTGATAATCCCTCAAAAATTGTCAATATATATTAAGAAAGAAAAACCCATGTTTGCTTCACGCTTTTTTCTCTGGAGATCGGTAAGCAATCAACTGAAACATAGCTCAAAATTCAGCTGTTTGTTCTATCTGTAATTTTTTAAGTCTTGCAGTTATTTCTATTCTTAAAGTAATAACGATAATATAATAACTATTGTAACAATTATGATGATAAAGTAAGTAAAAACAATTGCCATAGCAGGTGTTGCAGAAACAGGGTTGGAGGACGGGAATAGAATCAGATATTTTTTACGCCCCCCTACTCCGAAAAAGAAATGAAAAATGTATAAACTAGAAGGGAAAAATAGGGGGGGGGGGCTTAAATTTCCATAAATTAGTAAACCACCCTAACACACACACATAAGCTTTGAATAAAATTCACAGATGTAATTGTTTCATTTTTTGCTTTATAATTTTCCATTAAACAAATGAAAATGTCAGTAGATATCTAATAAATGGATCAATTAAAAATATATCATATTAAAAGTGTATCTATTTTTTAAATTAAGACCCATTCACCTCATATTTTAGATTAGCTTGCTTTAAATATAAATAAAAGGTGGGTGACCCGCTTTAAGGCGGAGTGTATACAAGTGGGACACTCTTGTAACTTAAGGGTGGAAGGAATCGCTAGAAAAATTTAGACTTACTTTAGAAAATAATGATGAACTTTAGTTTAATAATAACATCCAAGATAAAATATGTCAATAGGTTTTTTTTTTTTTTCAAAACTTTTATATTAGGCTTTAAAAACAAATTGTTCTACACTTGCCCAACCTACCCTATGAAGTAAAATAGGTGGATTTTTAGGGTTCAAACCCCCTCCGATATTTTACAAAACGGTTCCCAAAAATTATTTTCATTAGAATTGCTGTTGTTGAAAAAATATTATTTCCATTTCTTCTTTATTTATTTTAAATTCATTTGAAAAATGAAGCTATTATTATTGTAGAATTGTATTAACTCGCGGTGCATTATCTGCATTATTTGTTTTTATTTAAGTTATTCCGAGCATCATATCCTACTAGATTTTGAGTACTTCCTTCAGATTTTGAGTACTTGACTCTAAAAAAAAAAAAAAAATTAAAAATTCCTTAAATTTGGAAGTATCAAACTCTATATTTAAAATATTTCATGGGGGACAAAAACATAGGAAAGTGACAAGTATTATGCAATACACCGCCAACTCGTTCATTTCGATCCGCATGGACTGCAATTTCGGGCTTATTATGCCCTCATCAATATATGAACGGTGCATTGCATGTTCCTGCCTTAGCCCTTGCTTAGAGGCGGTTACTCACTGCTTTATAACAAGTATTACTTCGAATGAACATACATGAGTACAAGCATCTATTCCTTCCAGTTCTTAAACAGACATTGAATTTTGAACAAGGGTAAAGTTATGTAGACACATCAGATATTTTTTTCTTATTTAATAGACATGTCATCTTTTACATTTACTCATGTTAACAGCTGTAAAGCAGTTCTCGTTTAAGTAACCTATTGTACGAAAATGAAAAGAAGATATGAATGAAATCAAATTTGAGTTCACGAGAAATGTGTTTGGTAAAACATTCATCGAAACAAGTATTTGGTTACATCCCTGCCTGATTAGATTAACCCAGATTCAAATCGTTAGATAATTTTTTCCCTTCATAATGTGTCATTGTAAAAGAATAAGAATTGAATGCAATATGTTGAATGAATGAATAAATATATGAAATGTTTAATTGTTCTATGTAAAAATGAAGCTTATAAATTATATTTAAAACATCAAAATAAATATTTTGTTGTCCTAAAAATGTCCTAAAATTTTTCAAATCACCACTCCTACCCCTGCACTGCGCAAACGTGCCCCGGTCTACCCTATATTTTCCAACTAAATGTATACTGTCTTTTCATTTCGAAATTTTTCATGCTTGTTCCTCTGATCTCTAGTTCTGCACATTTTAGAATTATACATATTTATTTTCTACGAATTAAAATACATGGCTAATTTTAAGTGAAAGGCATTTCCTCAAAATTAATGCATTGCTATGTTTTGGAACAGATGCAAAGTATTCACTGTAGTCCAGTTGCTATCAGGATTAGCAATCTTCTAGTTAAGGTAAGGCTATCTGAATGAGGGGAAAACTAAAAATTTTATGCGCGAGATTTTGTTGCTAAACTTAGCCAACTAATTTCAAAGCTGAATTTAAGCACGCATGAATTTGAAATATTTCGTCGTTGGAAACTTTTCAAGTAATACAGATTTCCGAAGGTTTATTTAATTCAAGTTTAAAAGCTTTTAAAAGCTTTGCCATCAGTTTAAAAGCCTTTTTAAAAGCTTTTTCTTCCCCTCTACCTTACTTCATACATGTTCAAAATTGTTTTTAAATTCGAGAGAATAAACTTTCAGTATTTAAAACAGAAGTGTTTCATCTGTATGCACTACACGTTTATACTATTATGAAAGTAAAATTCTTTAAATGAAACTCAAACCCCAAATGTATGAGCCCGGGGTAAGCCCGTAAACTGCCTAACAGATTTCTTTGAAATGAAATCTGAATGGCTTGAGGAGCTATTTTCCATACCCAGACACAGGGACGTCATTTCAAGTTTTTCCAGGGGGGGGGGGGGCAAAGAGTAAAAACACAATACAATTTTACCAGAAAACAACAAAAACCACGCCCACTTTTATGTAAATATATTGATTTCTCAAAGTCAGGGGGGGCAATTGACCCCCCCCTGCCCCCCTAAAAGACGGGCCTGCCCAGACATATATTTTTAAATCTACAATGATGTTATTGGAATATTACTCTTATTCTATTAGAGGTTTATAGAGGCCGATTTCCTTATCCTTATTCCACACACAATGAGGACTTTCAGGAAAGATTTTTCTTTTTCTAATGGAGAGGTTTCAGGACGATTGTCCTCATCGTAATTGGATTTTACACAGACTGATGTCTTAATTCTGATGAAAATTTTTAATGAAACCGTTGATTGAAAAAAAAATGAATCATTGTCATTGATCTAATTATGGTTTTTAGAAATTCTTACTTTCACGCTATTTAATTTTCGTTTTATTTTTTTGTTTTTGTTTTTTTTTAGCAAAAATAAATTGTTATAGGGTAACCAGTGAATGACCACCTCATATTTTTTATGAAAAAATTAAATTTTCAAACATTTTTCTTGGATGAACAGGCAGTAGTAACTTTCTTCTACACATTTCCAAAAAGAAAGTAGCTAGAAAATGTTGCATTTGTCTTTTACTTGGGGTGTTTATTCACTGTGTTGGGCACTAAAATAATTACATATCACCGAAAGTGTTTTTACAGTCATGTGACAAATACCACAATTTTTAACCATGCTATGTATTTTCGAAAACGAAATTTCGCTTAAGTGTTCATTCACTGGTCGGTATACCCAATATTTTCATTTTGTGTTTACATTTTCCGAGTGGTTCCTTTTCAAATTTAGCAACTTGCCCTCCTTCTTACTGTTTAAACCTATTTTACAGTTCTAGTTTTAGTCAGGTGAAAAAATTAAAGTTCACAGTTTGAATTTATGCGTACAACATTAGAAATGCATTTTCTCTCACTGCAAGGAAAATGCCATATTTATGAAATATCCAAATAATATATCCATCCAAAAACTGCAGTCCTTGGACGGAATAACCGAGTTGGTGGTATATATTGCATGTTTCTGCCTTAGCCATGGCTTAGGGGCGGTGACTTACTGCTTTATACCCGAGCTCTGCTACAAAATTTACGAGTTGTACCGTACCATTGTGCGGTCTCTCACTGGTGTTCTAATTTCACATTAACTACCATTTTTTTTTTTTTGGCTTCCATTCCGACTCTTTGCTTCCATACCAGGATTTCTGCCTTCGGCTCGATTAATCCTATTCCAGGCTGATGAGTGCCAATAAGCACGAAACCTCAGTCCTTGGATGGAATAACCAAGTTGGTGGAAAATTGCATCTTTGAGCTACGTCTAAATATTGTTTGTGATTAAATTATCCTATAATTACATTAAGATATATTGGGACAAAATTAATCATCATTTTTTTACTTTCTTCTATATCTAATATATAGAAGAAAGTATTGGTTTCGTGAAAATTTTCGAATGTCGAATTTTGACGGATTTGCACGTTTTGAGGTGCGCTGAGTCCATTTCGACCATTTTTGGAAAATGTCTGTCTGTGTGTGTGTGTGTCTGTGTGTGAGTCTGTATGTGTGTGACCAGTTTTTGTGGCCGCGCTAGAGCAAAAACTACTACATGAAATCGAACAAAAATTTTTGCACATATGTACCACCATGTGAACTGGTGCACCTGACTTTGTTTAGCGAATTCCTCCAAGGGGGGTGGAGCAATCGCACGTGTTCTGCGCGGGAGTGAGTGCTATATCTCAGGAAGTAACCGGCGGAATCAAACGAAAATTGGTCCATAGGTAGACCCTACTGAGTACAGGTGCTGATTCAATTTGTTTGTCAATATCTCCAAGGGGGGGTGGAGCAATCGCACGTGTTCTGCGCGGGGGTGATTGCTATATCTCAGGAAGTAACCGGCGGAATCAAACGAAAATTGGTCCATAGGTAGACCCTACTGAGTACAGGTGCTGATTCAATTTGTGTGTCAATATCTCAAAGGGGGGTGGAGCAATCAAAAGTGCTTATTTTGTCGTTGCACCTACTGTATCTCGGGAAATATTGCTGCGATTTGAATGAAATTTGGAATAACACTAACTCAATATGGAAGCAAGCATCGATTAAATTTTGTCGCCAATCTCCTCAGGGGGAGGATTGGGTGATCTTTGCGCTTAGTCAACAATGCGAAAAATTAATTCATTAAAAAATCGCTTTCACGCTATTTAATTATCAAAACAGCTGAAAACTTTCAATGATTTGAAATTTTTAACTGTTGCCAATTTCTTTTTACTAACAAATAAAATGTTTGCAATTTATCTAAACAAGGCTTTTGCAATGATTTCCAATTTCGCTCGTTGATTCTGAATTTGCAGGGTTATTACGATAATTGGGAAATTCTAACTGTCTCCAATTACTCGGGCGAGTACGTATTTTATTTTGTAACCGGAATTCATAAGATAGATATAGAAGAAAGTTTCGTGACGGCCACGACAGCTAGTTTAATTATGTAGTGTAACGAAAGTTTAAGACAGCTTATATGCATTACAAGATAGATATACAATAGGAATGCATCATTTTACAAGTCATCTTTAATACTAAAAATAAAATGTACAATGCGTTGAATAAATGCTCTTAAATATATTTTTGGTGTGATCCTCTTAAATGTATCAACCGAGGCGGACGGGCCTCTCTGCCCCTCACAGAAACACTATGCGCGTACACATTTATTTATATATATTTTTTAATATATAATCTGCAAAATATATGGTTTTATCTGAGTGGTTCTTTACTTCCACTGTTTTTTTACTTACAGAATGTCGGACGGAAAAAAGAAATTTTCTGGTTGCCAATTTAGGAAAAGAAGGTTAAAGACGGAAGCATCTTTAAAAAAACAAGCAGTGGCTCTGAAAATGTTCTTCAAAGACAATTCAACTTCAAAAACAAATAAAAGAAATCAAGATGATTTGGATAGCACTGAAGTTGTTGTCGCGGAGAGCGTCGTTGTTCCTTCTGAAGAGTCTTCGCCAACATCTGCATGTTCTTCCAGTGCACAAATACTGGAGACAAATACTCAGAATGACATAGATGAAACGGAAGAGGTAGAAATTGTATCGCACTTGCAGATGGAAATAGATGACGGAGACAAAAATGAAGCGGAAGGTATCCAAAATATATCGCACTCGCAGATGAAAACAAATGACGGAGACAAAAATGAAGTGGAAGGTGACGAAAATACATCGCAGATGGAAACGGATGACGGAGACAAAAATGAAGCGGAAGGTGACGAAAATACATCGCTCTCGCAGATAGAAACGGATGGCAATTGCTCTGTGCGTCTCGTTTTGAGCTCTGATCCAGGACTATGGCCTGAACATGTTTCCAATGCGGAAAGAATTTGTCTCGTAAAATCAGGTCCAGCACCCCCAATGGTCGCTTATGACTTTCCCACGGATGTAAGCGGGCGTAGGTTTACCACCAAACACTATGTTAGATGTTTAAGCAATGGAGAGAAGACTAAGAGAAATTGGTTGGTGTACTCTGAAGCCAAAGATTCTGTTTTCTGCTTCTACTGTAAACTTTTTGAAGCGAATTCCTCTTCTGCCTTAGCAACTGATGGCTACAGGGATTGGAGGCACATAGTGCAAACCCTTAAAAGTCACGAAATAACGAAAAAACATTTGGAAGCCCATAAGTGCCTTCTTGAACTGAGCATTCGGCTCAAAACTTCAAAAACAATAGATGATACAGCTCAAAGGTATTGGAACGCGGAAACTCAGCATTGGAATGCTGTTTTTCAACGCGTAGTTGCAATCGTAAAACTTCTGGGAGAAAGCTGCTTAGCATTCAGAGGTAGCACTGAAAAGTTATATGAACATGACAACGGAGTGTTTTTAAAACTAGTGCAGTTGTTAGCTCAATTTGATCCTGTCATGGAGGAACATGTAAGACGGATTTTAAGCGAACAGCATAAAGTAACTACGTATCTCAGTAAAACTATTCAAAATGAGGTCATTCATCTAATTGCCCAAAACGTCAAAAGTCACATACTAGATCAAGTTAAGAAGTCAAAATATTATTCAGTAATATTAGATTGCACCCCCGATTTAAGTAAAACTGAACAAATGAACTTCATTATCAGGTACGTGCTAGTTGAACAAGAAGCTACTATTCATGAGCATTTTTTGGGCTTTCTTCCCATTGAAAGAACGACAAGCCAACAACTTGTCGATGTCTTTCTTCAAGAAATAGAAAACATGAAATTGCCTTTGGAAAATATGAGAGGACAAGGCTACGACAATGGAGCGAACATGAAAGGAGAACATGCGGGGGTTCAAGCAAAAATTAGAGATATCAACCCTCGTGCTTTTTTTGTACCGTGTGGCAGCCATTCACTTAATCTCGTAGTAAGTGACATGGCCAAGTCAACACTAGAAGGAGCAAATTTCTTCAATATCGTTCAAAAATTGTACGTATTTTTTTCTTCCTCAACTTTTAGATGGGCAATTTTTTTGAAGCATGTCGATCAATTAACTTTAAAGCCTCTCAGCGACACCAGATGGGAAAGTCGAATTGATGCCATAAAGCCACTAAGGTATCAAATTGGCCAAATTTACGATGCGTTGCTGAGCATTTTTGAGAACGAAGATATTGATAATTCTGTAAGAGATGAAGCGTCAGGGCTACTGACGCATATTCAACAATTTAAATTTCTTTGTTCGATTGTTATCTGGTATGAAATATTAAATCATGTCAATCCCATCAGCAAATTAATGCAAGGGAAAAGTTTTGATATTTCATTTGCAGTGCAACTTTTAGAAAGTTCTAAACAATTCTTTGAGACTTTAAGATCGGAAGATCACTTTAATGACATCCTTGTTGATGCCGGTGATTTGGCATCTGAAATCGATTCAAGTAAAAATTTTGAATCAGCTCCACGACACCGGGTTCGTAGGAAAAAGAGACAATTTGAGTACGAACAACAGGATGAACCAATTCTCGACGCCAAAGAGAAATTTAAAATTGAATTTTATTATCATGTAATAGACACTGCGATTAATTCTTTGGAACAGAGATTTGAACAATTGCACCACCATAATAGTTACTTTTCTTTTCTTTACAATTTATAGCAGTTCAAAAATAGTCCGTCCACAGTTATGTCGTACTGTAGAGACCTTGAGACAATTCTAAAGGATGGTGAATCATCGGATATAAACAGTGTTGAACTTTGCGATGAAATATCAGTAGTATGTTCGCTGATGGAAAAAAATTTATCACCGTTAGAAACTCTGAATTTCATTACAAAAATGAATTTTGCTCCAAATTTGAGCATTGCTCTCAGAATTCTGTTAACTCTACCTATCAGTGTTGCAACTGGAGAACGTAGTTTCTCCAAGCTCAAAATAATAAAGAATTATTTGAGAACAACAACAACGCAGTCAAGATTATCGGACTTGGCTGTATTAGGAATTGAGTATGAACTCATGAACAGTTTAGACTTTTCGCAATTAATCAGGGAATTTTCCGAACTGAAAGTTCGGAAGAAAAAATTTGTCTGATTTTGTTAACTCTTTTTTAAAATGAAATATATTGAGTAAAAAGTTATGTTGAGTATTTGTATTAATTCCTAAACTACTTTTTTCGGCTATATTTTGAAAAATGAATTTTTTAGTGCTCTTTTTGTGGTACGCCATAATAGGATCCATCCTACGTAAGTCTTTTCACGATTTCTAAAAAATATAAAGTTCATAGCTAAAATAATTGGTTTAATATTTAAAACTTGAAGAATCCTAAATTTCATTTCAATATTAATTCTCAATTCAATATTATTGCTTTAGTTTCTGTATGTTGTAAGTATGTATGATGTAAGTAGCGAAAACGAAAGACACCCTATATTACGTGCTTCTTCTCCTTCCCTCGCGCGTTGCCATTACACTGGGGGGATGGGCAAGCCCTCGTGTGCTACAAAGATCCCCCAAGAGCGAGAGACACCCCCCTCCGTCCTCCAAAAAGAGTGAATTACCACCTAAAAAAAAACTCTCCTAAACATTTTAATGTCGCAGTTTACTAAGCATAAAATGTATATATATATAATGTCGTTCTGCAGGGGCGCAAATTTTTACTTTTGCACGGAGTGGTTTGAACTCTAAATCCGGCCCTGGTAATGACGTCATCAAAATGGCCGCTTTTGCAGGTAAATACGTTCGTTTAACTGCTTAAAACTCCATCATAGATTGAAATAATGCAAAACTCAACGATATCATCTGAAAGCTCTTTAAAAGAGCTATTTAGAAAGATTTAATTTTTCTTTCTAAGGTCAAGAGCCCACCTGTGATGACGTCATCAAAATGGCCGCTTTTACAGGTAACTACGTTTGTTTAACTCCCCCTAAAACTCCATCATAGATTCAAATATTGCAAAACTCAAATATATCATATGAAAGCTCTTTAAAAGAGCTATTTAGGAAAAAATAATTTTTCTTTCTGAGGCCAAGGGTACCACCAGTAATGACGTCATCAAAATGGCCGCTTTTACAGGTAAATACGTTCGTTTAACTGCTTAAAACTCCATCATAGATTCAAATATTGCAAAACTCAAATACATCATCTGAAAGCTCTTTAAAAGAGCTATCTAGAAAAATTTAATTTTTCTTTCTAAGATCAAGGGCGCACCTGTGATGTCGTCATCAAAATGGCCGCTTTTGCAGGTAAATACGTTCGTTTAACTGCTTAAAACTCCATCATAGATTCAAATATTGCAAAACTCAAATACATCATCTGAAAGCTCTTTAAAAGAGCTATTTAGAAAGATTTATTATTTCTTTCTAAGGTCAAGGGCCCACCTGTGATGGCGTCATCAAAATGGCCGCTTTTACAGGTAAATACATTTGTTTAACTCCCCCTAAAACTCCATCATAGATTCAAATATTACAAAACTCAAATATATCATCTGAAAGCTTTTTGAAAGAGCTATTTAGAAAGATTTAATTTTTCTTTCTAAGGTCAAGGGCCCACCTGTGATGACGTCATCAAAATGGCCGCTTTTACAGGTAAATACGTTTGTTTAACTCCCCCTAAAACTCCATCATAGATTCAAATATTGCAAAACTCAAATATATCATATGAAAGCTCTTTAAAAGAGCTATTTAGGAAAAAATAATTTTTCTTTCTGAGGTCAAGGGTACCACCAGTAATGACGTCATCAAAATGGCCGCTTTTGCAGGTAAATACGTTCGTTTAACTGCTTAAAACTCCATCATAGATTCAAATATTGCAAAACTCAAACATATCATCTGAAAGCTCTTTAAAAGAGCTATTTAGAAAGATTTAATTTTTTTTTCTGAGGTCAAGGTCCGATATCTGTAATGACGTCATCAAAATGGCCTCAAATGACGACCTCACAGATGTTCCCTTGACCTTAGAAAGAAAAATTAAATCTTTCTAAATAGCTCTTTTAAAGAGCTTTCAGATGATATATTTGAGTTTTGCAATATTTGAATCTATGATGGAGTTTTAAGCAGTTAAACGAACGTATTTGCTTGTAAAAGCGGCCATTTTGATGACGTCATCACAGGTGAGCCCTTGACCTCAGAAAGAAAAATTAAATCTTTCTATATAGATCTTTTGAAGCGCTTTCAGATGATATAATTGAGTTTTGAAATATTTAAATCTATGATGGAGTTTTAGGGGGAGTTAAACAAACGTATTTACCTGTAAAAGCTGCCATTTTGATGACGTCATTACAGGTGGACCCTTGACCTCAGAAAGAAAAATTACATCTTTCTAAATAGCTCTTCTAAAGAGTTTTCAGATGATATATTTGAGTTTTGCAAAATTTCAGTCTATGATGGAGTTTTAAGCAGTTAAACGAACGTATTTACCTGTAAAAGCGGCCATTTTGATGACGACATCACAGGTGTGCCCTTGACCTTAGAAAGAAAAATTAAATTTTTCTAGATAGCTCTTTTAAAGAGCTTTCAGATGATATGTTTGAGTTTTGCAATATTTGAATCTATGATGGAGTTTTAGGGTGAGTTAAACAAACGTATTTACCTGTAAAAGCGGCCATTTTGATGACGTCATTACAGGTGGGCCCTTGACCTTAAAAAGAAAAAATAAATTTTTCTAAATAGCTCTTTTAAAGAGCTTTCAGATGATGTATTTGAGTTTTGCAATATTTGAATCTATGATGGAGTTTTAAGCAGTTAAACGAACGTATTTACCTGCAAAAGCGGCCATTTTGATGATCGTGGTATCCCCCACCCCCTATCAAGATTAGTTCAATGAAAATGAGTATTACAAATATAGATAAAATCATAGGAGTAATTTGGCCTCGAAAAGTGGGGGGGGGGCAAACTTTTTGTAAGGGTTTTCTTTTTACAATTAAAATAATGCAAAATGTAATTTTTCAAAACAAAAAAAAAAATGATAACAAAAATAATAATAATCATAATAAAAATAAATAAGGATGATGATGATAATAATAAAATCAAAAAATCGAAAAACTTTTTACGAAATGTATATGTTAAATGTTTTAAAAACAGAACAAGGTACCAGAGACGAGAAGAGTACATCTTACTCTCTGTTACTGAGAGTACATCTTAAAGAAAATGGAAAGCTGGGTGATAAACATAGAATGTAAAATGACTCGTCGAATCGAAACTGTATTTCTACCAATAAAATTTATTGCACTGAAAAACTCGTGTTTGGCAACAACCATTCCGTATAGTACTAAACTAAAAATTTATTCTTTCCATTTTTTTTTTCAACAGGTAGGTCTTCAAATCTTATCGATTTCTAAAATCAATCTCAGTTCTTACTGGTTTTTTAATCCATGCTATACAACAAAAAATCTAAGAATCAAATTTACATACACTGAGTCATAACGTGCGCAACAAGTCAGGAATATCAAAAGCTATAAAATAAAATGTGTAATCAAAAGTTTCATGTATTACCGAACAGCAAAAAGGAAATAAAAATTAGTTTAAATTTACAAATTAAATATATTAACCATGAAAACAAGTATAAATCTGGCAACAAAAAAAAAACATATTCAACCAAGCACTAATGAAGGGTAAGGCGCCTTCCTTTCATCTCTGCCTTTGAAGAAAAATGCATTGATGACAGCATCTTTTACTATTATAATGTCCCTTTCAATGTTCAATAACGCAAGGTCTGATAATCTTTCTTGCCCTGTTGTGCAGCGCAGATAGGTTTTGAGTCTTTTTAATGAAGAAAAGCTTTCACATGATGCGGTGTTCATTGGTATGCATAAGAAAGTTTTATACAATGTATGAAGACTTATAAATCCAGTTCTTATATCGTGTTGCTTAATGTATTTGATTCTGTTTTCCAAGTTATCCGTCTCTGTTGAGCTTTTAAATATGCGATTAAAAATTTTAACTTCAGCTTTGATTTCTTCTAAATTTAAACCGTACAAATTGGAAATCAATTCCAAACTTTGGATTTTAGGTTCATTTTCTGTCAAGACATCTGAAAACGCCACAAGGATGTAGAGGTCGTTTTATTTGAATCTTTACTCAATTTCATTAATAATTACATCTAAAACTTTAAAATAATTTTCGATTCTATAGTGGTCTTTCGGAGTAGTTGTAGATTGTTTATCTCCGTCTCCTAATTTCTGGGGCACACGCTTGTGTCTTTGAATGTGCGAGGAGGTTTAAATCCCATAGCTGTAGAAAGATCGGAAGTAGTTTTCCACAAATTTTCAAACTCTTGATCTGTTCTAAGATTTTTTAAAATACTCTTTGTTTCCTTGACCATTTTTAATACGTTGTTATAATTTATTTTTGGTGACTAAATATTTAGAGAAAATGTTAAGAGATAAAAGTAGAAAGATTTACCTATTTGTTAGAGATCTATTATCTTCTACTTCGTAACTTTTTATCTTTGCCAAACTTGGAGGAAACTGGAGATGGATCTTCTGACACTGCAACTCTAAACTCTAGTATTGACTAGTGGCTTGATGTGCCCTATACCCTTGTAGAACCGAATCAACAAGTAGACTCTTTTTCCAATCAAAATTCAAAATTAGTTTCATCAGTGTATCCTAACTAACAGGGGCTCAAGGTGTTGGTGTGCATCTTTTTGACAATTTTTTCTATTGGTGGGATATATGTTGGTATGACAGATGCTCAGATAGACTAGACATTCTATTTGCTAATTAACCGGAGACAGATAGTCTATACACGCCTCCTAGTTCTGCGGTATACCACACATATGCATAGTAAAGCAATAAAAATTAACTTAAGGAATAATCCGACAACAGACAAGGGCAATCCGACAACACACGTACATATTGTGAAGCGATATAAAGTACTAAAGGTTACCGGATTACCTATAGAAATAACCCGACAAAGGTAGTCCGACAAAGTCAAGTAGCTGTACTTTCCATTCATGTAATGAGAAATTTTTGTTGTATGCGGCGTCCGGTTATTCATAACTTGAGTGAAAAAATCGTGGGAAAGAGTTAGATATTCCCATACGCCTTCCAATGGTGGTCTGATCCATATAATAGTGGAAAAAACTAATAATAGCCAACAGCTCTCATAAATAATGACAGATGTTAAAGAACACTATCTTAGCTCTTTATACCAAGACTAGCCGGGTACCCGGCCCCTGCCCGGGTTTCTGTGGGTGTAGAGTGATTTAGTGAAACTCATTCATAAATTTTCCAACACTAAAGTGCATATCTATAAACATAATGGCTACTTCTGTAAACAATGGCTATGTTATGGATAAACTATAAAAAAAATAATGCAAGCTAAAAAAAATAGCAAGCTACAAATAATGTTTGAGTAAATAGGAAATGTTATAAGCTCGGTATATTAAAATAAATATATATTTACAGTATCAATCGCACTGAAATTAACCATTTCCAAATATTGCTCGTTAAACAAGTCGCATTATTAGTTTCTATCCGCGTGACAACATTGGTGAGGTGAAAACATCTTATGTACCTAATTTAGAAATTTTTTTGACTATAAACACTTTCTGTTCTCTAACTATTGCCAAAATCAATTTTTTTTTTATTTCACCCGTTAGCGATTGTTGGCTCAGATAAATATAAAAATCCTTAGAAGGCAATAAATTCCATACTTACTCCAGTGAAGCCTTGGTTCAAAATTTTCAATATTATTACAATCAATATTGTTGCTGCATGGCACCAAATTTTTGCAACAATGGGTTGAAAATTTAATCATTTAATGGGGAAATGACATAAAATTATCTGTTTTCCATAATAACTTTTTTAAACTAAGCTTTTTAGAAATAAATTATAGCTTATCCTGCTCCCTGTTACTGTAGCTATCTACGGTGAAAAAATGGTTAAAATCGGTTCAGTAGTTTGGAAGATTACTCCGGACATACGTTTTCAAAAGTAGTCTTTTATGTATATAGATAAGCTTCAAGTCCTTCTCACAACTTTAAAGGGACTGACTTCCACGAAACCATCAAGGATCCAAGGCACCGTCAAAGCTGAAAGACCACCTTGAGCGTCAACTCGGGAGCCGGCTCTCAAGCAGTGGTCGGAAGTAGCGCGCTACAAGTAGCGAAACTACTGTAGTAGCTACATTTTTTAGTAGTTTGTAGTGTAGCGCACTACTTTTTAAAAAAAGTAGTGTAGTGAGTAGCGCGATACAAAAATGTTGTAGTTTGTAGCGATTTCATAAAACTACTTTCTAATGGAGCAAAAAAAAAAAAAACAGAAAAAAAAAAAAAGATTCAATCGCGTCTGACTGGCGCATATCGTACACGATTTCCTTTGCGAAAGCAGTGAGAAAAATGAATCATACAAATTCGAGCTGACCTCAGGCATATCATTTTGACGCCATAAGTTCTATATGTTAGACGGCATTGGTTTCTTTGGCGTCACCATTTTCATATTCCGCCAATATTTGCATTGAATATAGTGTATGGCTGAGGAAGGAAAATTTATGAATGAGCGATAACTGAGTGTTAGTGTTTTATAGCAACCGAGAATGTCATGTAAATGAATGCTTTAGCGCTCAATGCTCAATTGGATTATTGTTCCAATGTCCACCAAACATGGCAGCAATTTTAATAGAAGAGGATACAAATTTGATAGAAGATGACAATATCGAGCTGCCCTGGCCGGCGTATAATAAATACTTCACAGTTATTGAAATGATTTTCGTGCAAACTTTGCACTTTGAACAAAAAACTTTCTGTTTCTAAGTCATCCGCATACAATTTAAAACTGCATATTGAAGTAAGTTAAGCATTTTTAGTTATGTTTCACACTTCAGATAGCTTATTTATTAATATTTCATAATGAATACTAGTACCGTTTAGTATGTTTTTCATATTTCTTTAGTTTTGCTTCTTTAGTGACGGAGTATTGAAAAATATTAAAATAATAAAAATCAATTATTAAATATTTTTGACATCATTTGACACAATTGGAAAAACGTTTTCATTTCATTTTATCGGTGGCGTATTAATAGGGATGGTGTTCAGACCGAGACCCAACTCCCCAAGGGCGTAGCCAGGACTCACGTTAGGGGGGTGCAAGCAGTGGCACCCCAATAGGAGGTCACTGTGACCTCCCAAAAAGTTCTTATCCGATACAAATTGGCTGATGAAATTTGAAAACAGTGAGACAGTATTGCAAGGCTGAACTTCATTTTATTTTATTTTTTTTCTTTAATTAATTAATTTATTCATTTTTGTGATGCCTCACGTCTCTTTTGGTAGACATAGATAAGAATGCATTTTTTTAATCATTCAGTAAAGTTCTGAGTTTCATTCGGTAAATTAAAAATTTTCTCCTCAAAAACAGGCAAGCTTACTTATAATATTTCACCCTAAAATTTTTATTCTTCGCATACTCAGATTAAAAAAGTTGTTTTCATGCTAAAAGACAAATTTGGGTTTGGTACAAGGATCCGTGTTAGGTAAAGAATGAAGCTGATTTTCTGATGTGGCGCCAAGGACTTAAAACTTATTGGTGGGAGAGGAGGCGAAGGGGGGGGGGGAGACTCTCAATGACCGAATGAAATTCCAAATTTCACCGAGTAATAAAATACGAACTTATTTGTCTGCATCAGCATGTTACAATGAAAAGCAGGAAAGGGGACAAAATCGTTTGTCAAAAAAATAAATAAAATGGGAGGTCACAGTGACCTCCCATTGACTCTGATCTAGGGGGTGCAGCTGCACCCCCCTAGCTACGCCCTTGCCAACCCCCTTGAAACTCAAAATTAAATTCCTACAATGAAAATTCAATTTTTTTTCTCATATGTTTTTGAAAAGTAGCGAAGTAGCGACTACTTTTCAAAAGTAGTGTAGCGCGCTACATTAAAAAAAAAGTAGTTGTAGCTGTAGTTAACTACATTTATAAGAAAGTAGTTGTAGTTGTAGTTCGCTACAAAAAATATGTAGTTTTTCCAACCACTGCTCTCAAGGGAATCATGCCCGCCGTAGGTCAGCTTAAACTGTAGAATCAATGGAATCGGAGCAGTGTTCCGGGCTTCGGCTACGTCTAAATAACTACATCGGATTGTCAGTGTTGCAATTAAAAAAAAAAGGGGGGGGGGAGAAGTAAAAACACAGAGTGGGCTAATCTGAATCAGAGTCGAGGAGGGAGGGGGGACTGTACTGTAACATTTATTTAAAAAAATGTCATGCAAATGTTTCTTTAAAAAATAATAAAAAGAAATTGAAAAAGAAAAACATCAATTAAATTTTCCAAACAACTTTCAAGTATCAACTACAAGAATTGTTTTATTATGCAATTTTATCATCTTTTTTCGTTCAAAATGCTTTTTTCGAAGATACCTTAAGCAACGTAAATTAAATAGATTTTGTCCTTTCAGAGCCCCTTGTTTGACCATGTGTGTCTAGGGAGGTCTTATGGATAAAATCAGACCCTATTTATTGCTTAAGCAGTTTCCGAGGAAAAGGGGGTGGGGGCTCGCTATCAGGAAGAGAGGTTGCTTCCTTGTACCGAGACTGTCTCTGTGTCCTGTCTTTTCCTACAATGGTTACATTTAGGAAATTACATTTTTTCTCGTACATTTTTTCTCGTTTGAAAATAAGGTATGCATCATTTGACAAACAATTAATTTTTTTTTCACTTAAAAACTAGGGGGGCAAAATAATAACTCTGCCCCTGGACCAAAAAAAGAAGGGGGGCACTTGCCCCCTATGCCCCCCCCAGATTACGCCACTGGATAAAATACAGCGTCTGCCCCTCCCCCCTTAATACAGAAAATTAAATACGCATTACAATTTGGAAAATTTAAATATTCACTACTCAAGAATACAGAATCATAAATTATTAACCAATACAATCAGAAAAAATATCACCCCCCCCCTTCCCAAAGAAAGAAGCATCTAACTAAATATGCACTGTAATTGAAATGAAGTTCAAACTCTCCTGGGGGGGAGCAACAGAATTACTTTAAATAAACATTATAAATCCAAAAATGTAAGAACCACCCTCCCCCCTACCCCCACAGTGGAAAACAGAATTTAAACAAAATACATATGTAAATACAACGATACGGAAAACCCTCTCTCCGAAAAAAAAAAGAAACTTTCATTTCATGCACAACACAAGTGGAAACGCCCCCCCCCCCTTCCCTTGAAAACATAAAATAAATACGCATTTAAATTCGAAAATAGGATCCATCACTCTCGAGGAAAAAAAACGAAATGTATAATCAATTTCAAAAAATTAAAGCCCCTCCCCCCTTCTGTTTTCCAGGGGAAAAAAATATGTCAAGTAAAATACCAAATAACAGCTGCAAAAATACAATTCCCACCCCCTTTCCGAAACTAAAAAAAATATTTAAAAGCCGTTG
>JAXGGA010018409.1:0-22150 GCA_038373865.1 Uloborus plumipes
CTTAATAATTTTGCAAAACTAAAAGGAGGGGAGGATAAGTGCTACTTGGTGATATCTGTTATGTGCAAATTTTTTTTATTTCAGTACGTTTGCAGCTTTAATCCTTTTACATTGGACCATTTTCAATTATTGAAGGATTTTATAAATTTTCCAATAAAGATTTCCCCAGTTTTGGTAATTCTAAATTTTGATCTTGTGGTAGCTTTATTATTCTTAAATTATATTTATTTCTGTAAATGTTATAACTTAATTAAACAAAATTCTTCGTGACTGTTTCAAACAGATAAATTTAAAATGCGGTAAATAATTATAAAAAAAATCATCGAATGGTAGTTCTAAACATTGATTCTTTTCTCACGAGAACACTATGCACCCCTCAACACTAATTTCTGGGTACGCACTGATATCTCGAATCCCAGATTGCAGCTACGCAGTAATTTGCAGCTTCGAAGTCGAGCGATCTGTTTAGAAGCAAAGAAAAAATTTCCCTTGCCTCAGAAACATTCGCATTGTCCCACTACCGCTATTGTCCTCTAGGAACAGAGGGGACAGTGGAGGTTGTTTCGGGAATAGGTTTTCTTGGAAAACCACAGAAAGTCACAACCGCTCGTTTCGAGATCTGGTTTATAGTGTGATACTGTAGTCTATTTGTGTTTGTCGTAGTCATTCCTAAAGCTGAGAAAAAACACGTTATAATATAATAGTAAAATGCCTAACAGAACTAATACAGAAGAATTTTAATCTATGGAATATATTGTCTTTTGTTCCAATTTCAAGTCTTCAGAGTTCAAATTTCAATAATCCTCTCAAAATCTCAAAGCCCTATGTGTTTTTCAGCTGGGGATACTTGAAAAAATAATAATTAAAAAAACCCTTAACGCTTCCCAAATGAGTATGCGTAGGAATCTCAGAATGGCCCCCTCCAAAACGATCGGCTAGATCCGCCACTGTTCGTGACTCATATGAATACTATGGAATAAGAAGAAGTGGGTAATTCTATTTCAAACCTCTGCTGCTAGTATTATATTGTTGTTTTTACAGTATAATACAGCTAATTTAACAGCAATATTGTTAGTTTTACATAAATATAGCTAATTTTACAGAAAAAAGCAAGTTTTTCAATAATAAACTGTAAAATTGCTGGTTTTCTCTACTAATAATAGAGCTGAAGGTGGGTCTGTCTTTCCTTCTTTCTTTCTTTCTTTCTGTCTGTTACGCTCGTAGCGCCTAGAGCCGCTTTATATACAGGGTGTCCACTCCAATCGTGGACCAATAGCTAATTTCTAAACCGTTAGAGATAAACATATAGTTTATTTAGGAAAAAATCTCCAAATTACGAAAGGAATTTTGGGTCTATTCAATGTTTTTCAAAAAATCAAATTTTGAAAGAGTTACGGAATTTAAATTTTTATACAGCCCCCCAGTCCTATCAATCATATTTAATAAAACATTCTTGACACTGTAACGTTTAAAACTAAAAAAAAATCACTCTTCTACCACAAAAATTGACCGAGTTATGACGTTTTGAAAAATCAAGATTTTGCATTGTTTCATGACGTCATCAAAAGATGGCTTAAGGGACCGTGTGCGAAATCATTCAAAATCTTGATTTTTCAAAACGTCATAACTCGGTCAATTTTTGTGGTAGAAGAGTGATTTTTTTTTAGTTTTAAACGTTACAGTGTCAAGAATGTTTTATTAAATATGATTGATAGGACTGCGGGGCTGTATAAAAATTTAAATTCCGTAACTCTTTCAAAATTTGATTTTTTGAAAAACATTGAATAGACCCAAAATTTCTTTCGTAATTTGGAGATTTTTTCCTAAATAAACTATATGTTTATCTCTAACGGTTTAGAAATTAGCTATTGGTCCACGATTGGAGTGGACACCCTGTATAGGCCAACGCATCAAGATTAAGTTTCACCACTTTGGATCCAATTCCTTAACTTTTACTTTCAACTTTTCATTGTTGCGGAGTAGGGTTACCAGTAAAAAGTTTTGGCGTATTGCTAATCTTTGCCAAATCCACGTGCCGCCAATAATTGCTCACAGTGAAAAATTACCAAAACGCGATTACTGGCCAGTAAAGACAACCACTCAAACACACAAACACGAGCTGGATCCAAAGTGGTGAAACTTAATCTTGATGCGCCGGCTCGTCTATATAGGGGCCTTAGTAGCGCCAAAACCGTTCAGTCGATTTTCATGACACTTGGCAGAAAATTAGTTTGTAGCATGTAGTTTTGCACCTCGATGCGATTTTTCGAAAATTCCATTTCGTTCTTTTTCTATCCGAATTCTTAGCGGAAATTCGATAAAGTAGGGAAGAAATATTTCATACACATTTTCAAGTCTTATGTCGCGAAAGTTTGAAATTTTCTGCACAAAATGAAGTTTTTTCGAAGTTTCTACGATCATCAGGAGAGCTGTAACAATTATTGTTTTTAGAATCCCGGAATTCAAGGCTTACCTTCAGTAAAGCAAACCAAACGATTCTAAAATGGTGATAGTATTTTTGATACTACGGTAGAATTTTTTCGGCCCAAATAAGGAGCGTAGTATTTTTCTGGAAACCCTGTTTCCAATATACTAATGACTTAATTAAAAGATTTGGCGGATTTTTTTTTTCATTTTTATAGATTTCACATTTCAGCAATATTGATTTTGGCAACATTTGGAAACAGTAGTAGACGCGTTTATCGCCCATTTAGGGAGAAAGGGGTACCCATAGCACAAAGATTAACCAAATATCGTATAAATTGCGACATTGCAACGTTCTTTTTAAAGTGTTTCATTTCGGGAAATGTATTGTTTTGTTTTTAAAGCTAGGAAAGGAAACTTTCTTCTTCTTTCAAATTTTGGTAAGATTTCTGTTGGTTTCTGTGAGAAACAAAATCGTTCTTATTTTCTCTTTTGGCTTATTTTTGTGCATCTCCCCTTGGGGTTGCATTCGAATGTCCCAAGGGGGTGTTTTACCCTTTTTATGGAGTAAAACAGTGTTAATTTCAATGCAGATGAATTGTCGTGACCACTTGGCGATATATCGCCAAGCCTTTGGTCGCCAATTTGGCGATTTTTTTTGGGGGGGGGGTTCAATTTGGTGCTATTGGCGATATTTTGCGAAAAATCCACTGAATGATGTTAACATCGGCGATATTTCGGAGATTAATCATTGTAAAACATTTTTTGCATTGATTCGTGGCAAACTAGGGATATAAATGTTTGAATTGTTATCTTGATCACTCCAAGCACTATTTCAGCACTAAGTCATCTATTAAGAAATTTACACGTAAAAGGAAGTAGTGTGGGGTCCATACCAGATTTATATATCATACTTTGAAGGAATTATAGTTGAATTATAACTAAAATAGAGCATTTTTCTGCTATATCAATTATTTTACAAATGAACTTTTAATTTTATACCACGGGCAAAGCCGTGCGGGTACCACTAGTACAATAATAAACGGAAAAATAGCTAGTTTTACAGTTTACTTCTGTGTTTTACAGTTTCAAACTGGAACCTCTGCTGCCAGTATTATACTGTAAAAACAACAGCTTATTTTTTGCAGTTTACTATTTAATATATTTCACTATGGTTCCAACTAAGGCACCTATGAAACTGGAGCTGACTTATTCGTTATTTTGCTACTAAAAGGATAACGTGGAACCACTGATATTTGTACTCACAAGTCGCTTTGAAGAAAAATGGTTGCTAGTAAGCTAAAGGTGTGCTGCTTAGTACTTAATTGATGTTTGACTGATTTTGTTTATGTTGAATTCCAGCGGTAATGGAAGGACAGCTTATACAAAACAGTCGCTGTATTTATGTCGGTGAGAATAGCAAAATACATATTTTTTCAATAACAGATGCTCAGACTTGTTTGCACATCATAGTAAGTTGCTAAAAAACCAAAGCTAGGAATTTTTAGCATATATGTTTTTTAAAATTTAAAGAAAAAAAAAACGATAAAGGTAGCTTATATGTCACCCGGGACAGAAGTTAATGGTGTCACCCCCCCAACCCCCAACAGCACCAACAACAACCCAATTTTTTTTCCTCGTTAACTGTAAAAATAAATAAATAAAGAAATAAATAAAAAAGAGAAAAAACACGTTTTATATAAAACTTCCTTAGATGCGTGTGAGCTCCATTTTCGTTGAAAATAATTTTCCCATCGTTTTTACTTCCTTTTACGTAGTATAGGAAGTATTGTGATCACAAAAAAAAATTTCACTCAAATTTCGGTCTAAATTTTGACTTTGCTCACCCTCAAATGAATGTCGCGTAGTTTTTTCGACCTATCAGCCTATCAGCACGTGCATATGTACCTAACAACATACAAACAGCCAAAAAATCAATTTCGACCACCCCCGAATAAATTACGACGAGTTTTCTCGTGACGTCTGTGTATACGTATGTGCATGCGTATGTATGTCGCATAACTCAAAAACTATATGCCTTAGAAGCTTCTAGCTTGGTATGTAGGCTCTGAGGGGGGTCTAGTTGAGCACCTCCCCTTGTGATTGCATTCGAATGTTCCCAAGGGGTCTTTTACCCCTTTTTTGGGGTAAATCAATGTTAACTTCAATACAGACTCAAGTGATATGAATTGGCGCGACCACTTGGCGAAATGTCGCCAAGCTTTTGGTCGCCAAGTGTTTGACGCCAACTTGGCGACATATCGCCAAGTTGGCGACAAATTTGGCGAAAAAATTATTTTTTGAATTTGAGTTCAACTTGGCGCTATTGGCGATATTTTGCGAAAAATTCACTGAATGATATTAAAATCAGCAATATTTAGAAAATTAACCATTGTAAAATATTTTTTGCATTGTTTCGTGACAGATTAGGGGAGTAAATATTTCAATTGTTACCTTGCTCACTCCAAGCACTTTTTTTAACACTTAAGGCAACTACTAAGAAATTTACTCGTAAAAGGAAGTAGTGTGGGGTCCATACCAGATTTTTTAAGTTATATCTTCAAATAACTTTTAAGATTTCTTTCGTATATGCAATCAGTGTCATATCCAGGGGGGATTTAAACAAGCCCACCTTCAAAACTTGGAAATGTCCGCTTTCTGACCACAGGAGAAGATAAAAAATAACCATATTACCAGGGACGTAACTAGTTGGGGGCAGACGGGGCTTGTGCCCCGCGCGCCAGATTTTATGGGCGCTGAACTGGCTAAGTAACTGCATAATTTTCTTTTCATTATTTTTTTTAAAGACAAATTTTTAAAAGACAGCTCTCCCTGAAAATAAATAAGCTCAATGAAGGCACAGGTAGAAAGTTAAAGAAATGTCTTAGTGTGGAAAAGGCGTGGGAAAGATTGACGGAGAGAAAGTGAGGAGGGTGCAGTAAATGGCATGAATATATATATATATATATATTGTAACGAGTCCGTAGCACCTTCAACTTTCTTTAAATGAACATTCCAATCTTGAGGAAGTAACTATAAATTTATTTACAAGTATGTACACTATTTACAAAAGGAGCAGGAGACAATTGCTAAACATCCAGCAATTCGGTAGCAAAACAGTACACTGTACTCTCAACAGTAATTCAGCACCACGTATCTAACGTGAACAGTAATTAAGCAATTACAAAAGCAAAACATCGCCCAAGCGAATAGCGAATAAAACGAGTCACCAGAATCAAATCTGAAAACAACTGACTGACTTGTGTTCAAGGCCAGCTATTTATACACGGAAAGAAATGTCCACAATATTCGAGAAAAACCTGGAATATTTTGTTTCATTCATAACTTGAACAATCCATTCACAAATTCTAGCGATAAGAAAAAAAAAACCACGCGAAAATGTCTTCACGCTTATTAAAGTTAGGGCAAGTGTAAAAACTGCAAAGTGTTTCAGGGCCGGTATACAGATGATAAAAGTGATATCTTCAGATACATTTGCAACATGTCGCCAGATAAAACCAAAACTAATGAAAATAAAGCAAGGCAGGAAAAACCACAACTATTTACAAGATTTGTAACAATATATATATATATATATATATATATATATATAGATTTTTTTGTTACAAATCATGTAAATAGTTGTTGTTTTTCCTGCCTTGCATCATTTTCATTAGTTTTGGTTTTATCTGACGTCATGTTGCAAAAGTATCTGAAGATATCACTTTTATCATCTGTATACCGGCCCTGAAACACTTTGTAGTTTTTACACTTGCCCTAACTTTGATAAGCGTGAAGACATTTTCGCGTGCTTTTTCTTTTTATCACTAGAATTTGTGAATGGATTGTTCAAGTTATGAATGAAACAAAATATTCCGGGTTTTTCTAGAATATTGTGGACATTTCTTTCCGTGTATAAATAGCTGGCCTTGAACACAAGTCAGTTGTTTTCAGATTTGATCTGGTGACTCGTTTTCATTCGCTTGGGCGGATGGTTGTTTTGCTTTTGTAATTGCTTAATTACTGTTCACGTTAGATACGTGGTGTTGAATTACTGTTGAGAGTACAGCGTACTGTTTGCTGCCTAATTGCTGGATGTTTAGCAATTGTTTCCTGCTCTTATTGTAAATAGTGTACATACTTGTAAATAAATTCATAGTTACTTCCTCAAGATTGGAATGCTCATTTGAAGAAAGTTGAAGGTGCTACGGACTCGTTACAATTTTGGCGCCCAACGTGGGGCATCTTCAAGGACTTTCTTGGAATTATCTGTGAACTTGGACTTTTCTTCCTGAGGACTTTTTGACTTCAGAATTTTATGGTGATTACTCGAGCAATGGAGGAACAACTAACAAAACTCCTTGATGCTATCAACGCTGTTAAGAATGATATGGCGATCATGGCTACTAATCAAGGACAGTTAAAAAATGATCTGGCTACTAATCAAGAACAATTAAAGAGTGATTTAACCGCTAGCATAACTTCAAGTCAAGAAGAAATCAAGAATGATATGGCGACTTGGCTACTAATCAAGAACAATTAAAAAGTGATTTAACCGCGAGCATAACTTCAAGTCAAGAAGAAATTAAGTGCGATCTAACGTCGATGAAAAGTTTGGTGGAAAATAAATTTGCCAATATGGAAAATAAAGTGGAGGCTATAGATGAAAAAATTGACAGCGTTGAGAATCGAATCACCACAGTAGAAAACCATGTGGAAAAGAAAATTAAAGAACTTGAATCAAAGTTATCAGCATCCTGCAACAACTCAGACGGTGTTGAGAATCGAATCACCACAGTAGAGAATCACGTGGAAAAGAAAATTAAAGAACTTGAATCAAAGTTATCAGCATCCTACAACAACTCAAGTGACTGTGTAGCTGCAGCTGGGACTTCTCGTCCATCCATTAAACTGGCCACATTTGACGGGAAGAAATCGTGGAATATTTACAAGAAGCAGTTCCTCATCGTGGCAGAAGCAAACTCCTGGGACTCTTCCACGAAAGCCTGTCACCTCGCAGCCTCGCTGAGAGGGGATGCAGCCGACATACTACAGACCTCCCCAGAGGACAAGATCCGCGACTTCGAAGCTTTATCATCGGCCTTGGAGCTTCGCTTTGGCGAAGCATGCCAAAAAGAAATCAGCCAACTCCAACTGAAATCCCGACTCCAGAGGACTGGAGAGACTTTGCAAGTTTTTGCAGCAGACGTTCAGAGGCTTTCCCATCTTGCCTTCTCGAACTGTCCTTCGGATGTTCGCGATAACCTGGCCCTGAACTACTTCATAGATGGAGTGCGAAATCCAGAAGTTCAGACGGCTCTCCGGATGGCGGACATTAAGGATCTTTAATCCGGTCTGGTCTACGCAATGAAGTTCGAGGCTGCACAGCAAATGTCCCGCAAGGATCGCCATTCGACCTGTTGCGTGGAAGTGAGTGCCCAAGATTCGAACTCAACTCGTCTCTCGGAAATTGAGCGACAAATCAAAGAAATCTCGGGGATCCTGAAGAAGACTCGCAAAGACCAAAGTGGACAACCACTGAAGTGCTGGAAATGTGGCGGTGAGGGCCACGTGCGAAAGAACTGCGAAGCCCTCCCAGAAAGAAAGACGGCTCCCAAAGTTTTCCAGATTTCCCCAAGAACTGGTGGCTGCAACGGACTGTTCATTTACGCCTATGTGAATGGATTTCCCTGCGAAATGATTGTGGACACAGGAGCCAACGTTACCATCATTAGGACTGATGTGGCTCGTCAATTTGGACTCAAGATCTTGTGGACGCCGCCATGCGTTACTCTCCAAACTGTGACAGGTGACGAAATCGAGATTGAAGGAAAAGTGAACTTGGAAATAATGTTCGGGAGCGCCACTTACCATCACACGGCATTCGTCGCTGACATTACAGATCCCTTCATTCTCGGACTGAACTTTTTGAGAAAATTTGATTTTTCTATCGACTTTAAAAATAATGAGCTGCACTCGACGAGGGAAGACATAGCAATTTTCAACACCGAAAATAACTTAAAATCCGCTCATCAAATAATAGCCCAAACAGATTTATCGATTCCCTCTAGATCAGAAGTACTAATACCTGGCTCCCTCAAGGAAAACAACAGCTTTAAATTCGGCCTCATTGAATATCCTAACCAGAGTAATAGCCCAAAAGGAGTACTAGTGGCATCTACGCTTGTGGACCTTTCAAGGAATGCAGTTCCTGTGAGAGTCGCCAATGTAAGTGAAAGACCGAGGAATATCAAGAAAGGAGAAGTGTTGGCAACTTGTACTCCCGTAAACTGCATCATCAGAAGAATTGATTCCTCCGAGACTGTGTCTTCCGAATCCTTGACTTCGAAATTAATTGGGAGTGCAGCATTATCGAAGGATCAAAGATACGCTGCGGAAAAATTGGTGGACGACTTCAAGCAGGTGTTTTCATCTACACCCGAAGATGTTGGTCGCACGAGTTTAGCGCAGCATAGGATCGACACTGGAGATCATCCCCCTATCAAGCAGCATCCAAGACGACTACCGTTCGCCAAGAAGGAAGAGGTTGAGATCCTCGTAAAAGAGATGCAGGAGAATGACGTCATCGAACCCTCATCCAGTCCTTGGGCATCCCCTATCGTCTTGGTCCGAAAGAAAGACGGCTCCACCAGATTTTGTGTTGACTACCGACGCCTGAATAACATCACCAAGAAGGACAGTTACCCTCTTCCACGGATCGATGACACTCTGGACACCCTTTCCGGACACAAGTGGTTTTCGACCCTGGATTTAAAGAGCGGCTACTGGCAGGTGGAGATACACCCCGACGACCGAGAGAAGACGGCGTTTACAACCGGACAAGGCTTGTGGCAGTTTAAAGTGATGCCCTTCGGCCTCTGCAATGCACCAGCCACGTTCGAGCGTCTTATGGAATCAGTGCTGCGAGGACTCTCTTATGAATCCTGTCTTGTCTACTTGGACGACATCATCATCATGGGACGCAGTTTTGAGGAACATTTGGTTAATCTTAGGAAGGTGCTGCAAAAGCTTAAGGAAGCGAACCTGAAGTTAAGCCCGTCCAAATGTAATTTGTTTCGCCGTGAGGTGAACTACCTTGGTCACATTATCTCTTCTGAGGGTGTACGAACCGATCCAGAGAAGGTATCCGCAGTCAAGAATTGGAGCCGCCCCGAAAATGTTCATCAGCTGCGAAGTTTCCTGGGGCTCTGCACGTACTACAGGAAGTTTGTGAAGGGTTTTTCCAACATTGCACGACCTTTGCATAAGCTGACGGAGAGCAAACAAAAATTTGAATGGTCCAAAGAATGCGAGGATGTATTTCTACAGCTGAAGGAGGCTTTAACATCAACGCCTATTCTCGCTTATCCTCAGCCTGAAAAATCCTTCATACTTGACACTGATGCGAGCCACGAGAGCGTTGGAGCTGTTTTATCTCAAGAAATAGACGGTAACGAACATGTCATCGCCTACTGGAGCAAATGCTTATCCAAGTCGGAGCGAAATTATTGTGTCACGAGAAAGGAATTGCTCGCCATAGTTAAAGCTGTAGAACATTTCCATCATTACCTCTACGGCCGTGAATTCCTGCTCCGGACCGATCATGCCTCTTTAACTTGGCTTTTGAATTTCAAGAATCCAGAGGGCCAGGTAGCCAGGTGGATACAGCGGCTCCAGGAATATGACATCGAGATTAAGCACCGAAAAGGTTTGTCACACGGTAATGCTGACGCATTATCAAGAAGACCTTGTTCCGAGAACTGCCATTATTGCTCCCGAATAGAGAAACAGTACGGGACGACAATCCCTACTGCCTGTCAAGTTACTGCTACTTCATCATCTTCAGATCCTGATCCATGGAGTGACGACCAAGTAAGAAAAGATCAGCTTGAAGACCCAGACCTAAAGCCTATCATGGAGTTAATGGAAAAAGACAGTTGGCGACCTAGTTGGCAAGACATTTCTATCTACAGTCCTGCAACGAAAAGATACTGGGCTCTATGGCAATCTCTACAGTTGCGGAATGGCGTCCTGTATCGGAAATGGGAATCTGACGATGGTAAAGCATTCAAATGGCAGTTACTCCTTCCCAGATCAAGAATTCCAGACGTTCTAAAGGAATTGCACAGTAGTCCGACTGGAGGACACTTTGGTATCCTGAAAACCCTCCACAAGGTTCGAGAGCGCTTCTTCTGGAGCAAGACGAAGGATGACGTGGAGAAGTGGTGCCATTCTTGCGACGCCTGTGCCGCCCGTAAAGTACCGAAGAGAAGAAGCCGCGGGAAGCTACATCTTTACAACGTAGGAGCTCCTTCGAACGAATAGGGATCGACATTCTTGGTCCTCTACCGAAAACTACTGATGGGAACAAATACATCCTCGTTTCCATTGACTATTTCACCAAGTGGCCGGAAGCATATTCCATTCCGGATCAAGAAGCTACCACTGTAGCAGAGACTCTAGTCCAGCATTGGATCTCGAGATATGGGACACCTTTGCAGATCCATTCCGATCAGGGGAGAAACTTCATCTCTGCTGTGTTTAAGGGCCTATGTAAAATCCTCAAAATTGAGAAAACTCAAACGACACCACTACACCCACAATCGGACGGCATGGTGGAGAGATTTAACAGGACAATTCTTAACAATCTCTCGCTTATGGTCTCCAAAAATCAACAGGATTGGGACAAGAAACTTCCTCTGTTCCTGCTGGCCTACAGCAGTTCTGTCCACGAGACAACCGGATATTCCCCATCACAGATGCTCTTCGGCCGAGAGCTTCGGCTACCCTGTGATCTCGTCTTCGGTCTCCCTCCATGGGCCCTACTCTCATTGTATCGTCGATATAGTCGATACCGAGAATACGGGTTTTTTGTGCCCCGTGACGTCACATCTCGTGAGACACAAATAATCGCTAATCTCAAAGATACTTCTAATTTAAGGTATCTAGAATCGCGCCGAGAAGTTTACGACAGGGTAAGAAGACGGGAGAAGTCTTCCTCGGCAGTGAGAAGCTGTTTGTTTATTCCATTTTTTCTCAACGCGGAAGTGTGACATAATGTTTATAAGTTCTGAAAATGCATGGTTTAGTATGTTTTTACACTGAGAGTTAAGATTTTTTCTTTATTTTGAGTTTGAATTTGGGAGAGGTATCCATTTATCGGCAGTAATTGGAACTATGCAACTTTGCCGATTATCTATAATCATCTTATTTTACTGATTAATTGGCCAAAATTTTGCAAATTGAAATTACTTTAAGGTGTGCCCAAAACTTGAATTTATATGTTTACTTAACCAGGGTGTCGATCTAACCCAAGGGGGAGGGATACATTTCCTTTAATAAAATGAGTTCTTTACTCAAATTCTTTTTTCTACCAGGGGAGGGGGAGCATTTCGTTTTTATCGTGTCGTATTTAAGTTTAATTTTTCCTCATAGAATAATTGAATCATTGTTATTCAAGTCTTAAAATGATAGCAAAAGCATAAAACATGAATTTGTTTCTTTCAATTCTCAAACATAAAGTGTTTTAAATGCATTTTGGAAAAAAAGATCCGCAGACATGTGATTTAGGATCTCCGTTTTTCTCTTATGAATTGCCCCAAAAATAGGGACTTGTACTGAATATTTAGAGAGTGAATATATATCTCTTATTGCGAAAAGCCCAAAATATCGCGAAAAGCAAAATTGAGTCTATCAAAATCATTGCAAAAAGCGCAGACCATGCAGTAATTTTTACCCCTCTCAAACAATAAATGTTTTAAATACACGTTTTGAAAAAGTCATACCTAGACACAGGGCACGACTTTGTAGGACATTGAGCACGAGCTTTATGTGCTGCCCCTCCCCCCTCCAAATAAAAACAGTATAATGAAGTAGTAAAATATTTTGGATTTCAAGTTTTCGAAAGAGTATTTTTTAATTTATTTTTTATCCTGTCATAGTGCGATATGAAATTTCTCCATTTTAAAAACTTTAGATGGATTTAAGGCCTTTTTTTGCCCTGCCCAGACATGTGATTTTTAAAGACTGAAAATACAACTATTATTACGAAAACAAAAATGAGTAACGCAAAAAGGGGACTTTTACTTAAAACCTGAATTTAAAACTATTATTGCGATAAAGTCAAAATATCGCTGAAAACAAAGTCATGAAGTTAAATGATTTAATTTAACAAATATTTTTAAATATTAGTATTACTTTTTAAAAGTATTTATAAATTTTTTCATGTTTAGTCGAAGCATTTGATACATTGAAATGAATTCGTATAATGTATTTCGACACCTTACTTCGCTTACGCTTGTATGCTCGTATGTGTTGAAAAGATGTACTAATTGCGATTTAATATTCTAATATTTTTAAATTCCTGAAACACAACACCTTAATCTGCCCGAATGCTTTTAATATTTGGCTCTCAAATCGTTTTGCCATCTATTTCGGAGGCTAAGATAAACCAGAAAGTTAAGGTATCCGAATACCTTCGGAGGGCTTTTTTTTTAAATATTTTTAAAATCATGAATTTTTTTTGCAATATTTGTTAAATTATAATCAAAAGGTAACAATAAGACAGAAAAAAATTAAATTTCATTTTTTTTTAATATAATGCTAGAAATATGGGTAAAAAACAGCAAAAATAAGCATTTTCGCAAAACGTCACAACTCAACTTTAACTCAAGATATTTTTGTTTTGTAAATTTTACTGTCATTATTAAACTCCTTTCCAGGGACTGTACTACTCTTATGCTTGTAGTTAAAGTATTTCATAAAATGTACAAGGTCCATCCCTACGAAAGCTAAAATCACTAAAAATTTATTACGAATCCTATGTTTTAGCTACAATAATTAAAAAAGAATTACATCTACAGTTATGAGTGCAGCACAATCCCTTTATCAAACATGTCAAAGCATATATTCAAAATTTTATGAACTTTGATAGATAATTTTTAATGTTATGAGGTTTTGCGGTAACATAGAACACTAAAAAGTCGATTTTGAGAAAACGCTAAAAACAAGTTTTGACTTGATGTCTCACCCATAACTAATGCATTTAGAGTTGTGAGTGCTGTTCAGTCCTTTTATTACACATTGCAAAGCATGTATGAAAAATTTTATGGACTTTCATCCATAATGTTTAATGTTATGAGGTTTTGTGATAATATGAAATACTAAAAGTTTGATTACGAGAAAACACTTAAAATTTTTTACTTGATGTCTTACCAATAACTAATACATCTAGAGTTATAAGTGCAATTGAATACCTTTATTATTCCTTGCAAAGCATATGTACATCATTTTATGGCCTTTGAAGCATAATTTTTAATGTTAGGGATGTAACATTAACATAAAACATTAAAAATTTGATTTCGAGAATACGCTCAAAACACATTTAGATTTCATGTATTATCCAAAACCAGTATACTTAGAGTTATGAGTGTAATTCAGTCCCTTTATTATACATGGCAAAGCATATGTACACGATTTTATGGATTTTGATCCATAATTTTTAATGTTATGCGGTTTGGCATAAACGTTATAACACAATAAATGTTTTCGAGAAAAAGCTTAAAATTAATTTTATCTTCATAACTAATAGATCTAGTTTTCAGTGTAATTAAATCTGTTTATTAGATATAACAAAGCAATTATAGAACAATTTAGGCTTTCAAACTGAAATTTTTGATGTCAACTGATGTTTTTATTGAACATAAAATACTAAAAACTTGCTTTTTTTCGAATGCAAAAAAACAAATCTCAATTTTATATCTTCACAACATACAAAACCTGTCTTGCAAAAATTATTTTTTTGTATTTACAAAACATAGAACACATATTTTCTATTATGAGTGTTTAATTTGTTTAAAATTTTAATATGCTCCTGATTCATACACTGTATTTGTTGCCTTTTTTTTCCTAATAGCTCTTAAAATTTTTCTTCTTCTTTTTGCAATTGGGGTTTCGTGACGGTCTGCATCGGAAATTCGTAGTTTATCCAGCATTTGGTATCCTTTCTGTGTGAAAAAGCCAATGTCTTGAACATTCAACTTGTGTAGTACTTTTACACATCCTTTGCTAAATCCGTCATTGTACTGAAGTGTAGCATCATATGCACCTAACTTTACTGTGCTCAAAGAAACAAATACCTCCTTTGGTATTCTCTGCCAAATTATTGCATTCAAGCTTTCATTTGCATTTTGGGTTTTACCGTGAAGGCATTTTTCTAAAAGTTCCCTAGCACATAGTTTCATATATACAGGCTTGACAATATTAAGCACATTTTTAGGCAATCCATTGTATTTTTCTCGAATCGGAACTTTTTGGGCTAAAGCCCTCTGGTAAAAACACCAGCTATCTTTACCAAGAGGGCACTGACCATGCATAGGTTTTCTTGTACTTGAGGCACAGTGAAATAGTGCAGCAATGGCATTTTGCTGCATGCTCTCCAAATTCCCCACATTGGCCCGAATTGCAATCCCGTAATAGTTCTGTAGCCGGTCTATGAACACGTCTGTCAGTTTCCCTCTTCCAGACAGACCCTTGGTTTTTGCTTTTAGTTTTCTTAATCGCGTGCCTACTCGTTTCTGAATATGTCCGATGCATTCTAATTTGGTCACGCTGTCTTTTCCATATGCATTTTGTACGCAGGAATAAGCTTTTGAGTCCCCGTCGCCGTAATACTTCACGTATTTTAACTTTCTAGTGAGCAAAGATCTCGAAAATATTCTTTTTGCACCGACAACTTCCATTTTGCCGGCACTTCCAACAAAATTTGCATGGCATAAATGATCTGCTTTCTCAGAAATGAATACATTGTTCTTTTCCATAGTATGTAGTTTCTTACAGATCATACAGTAAGAGGACATGACTTCGAGGTCGACCACTTTCCCCGTGTCCACCGAAATGGCAGATACACAACCATTTAGAGATGTAAAACCTCGACGTTGCCAAGTTCCATCCACAGAAACTCCACATTCATTGTTTCCCGTTTTATTGACGACTTCTTCAGCCGCTTCTTTCATTGAATGTTCTGCAACCTCAGACACAGCTTTCAACAGCTTACCTTCTTGATTTTTATAGGCAGCTTTGGACAGGCATGGCAAATTTAAAGTAGCGCACAGTTTATTAGCAGCAGAAAATCCTTTTCCGATCTGCCTCATTCCATAGACAAATCTTGCATTTACTTCTGCTTCATTGATAGTTTTATTAGAAGATGCAAAGCTTTTAATAAAGTCACAAGATTTGCATTGTAAATTCAGGTGCGAACACAATCCATATATCGAATCTTCAGTGATGGATAAACTACCTTCAGATCGGCACTTTGGACATCCAAGTTCTTTAAATATATCCATTAGAATATTCATGTCAAAAATTCTATTACCAGTTACACTGGTGTTTTCATCAAGTTCTGAGGGATCAGATGTTCCCAACTTTGACGCACTAACAGTAACAGTTGGTGAATTCTCATTATTGGGAAGAATGTTTTCCGATTTTTTTGTAAATCTATTGCCGTGAAACTTCTTTTTCCTCGTTCTTGCAATACTCTTTCCCATTTTTAAAAGAAAAAACAAGCACTTTACTTAGTTTTAAACTGTTAAAACTGTCAAAAAAGATCGTAAAGAAATAAGGTGAACAGAGCTAATTGTAAACAAAATAGACTGCAACGATGCCAAACGTTTTGCACAAAACTTATGATGCCAAATTAAATAATAAATTCTTTATCCTTTTTTAATTAAATTTAAGTTAAAAATAGTTTTAAAAATCCGTTTTAACGCTCATATTTAAGCAAATTAAAACGTAAACAAACATTTCAGCAAGCTTCCGGTGAACAGAAGGCTACTTCCGGTTTGCGAATTCTGAAACATAGTAACATTTAAAGGGCTATAACTCCAGTTCCAAGGACAGTAGAAACAAAATTCAACCAGATTTGGAAAGATAAAGAATTGGTGTTTAATATTTTGCTAAAATTGAAAAAACAATATTTTGGTCGAAAATCGATCTCGAAAGGTAGTCGGATACCTTAAGGCAAATGTAGTAGGCATTTAGTAATAAGGAGGCGTTGAGTGAAACTAGGGGCTAGCAAAAGAGCTCCAGTGCATATGAATTTCAAAAATAACAACTCTAAATGGTTAAATTATGTTGTATAGTTCTTTCAGTCACACACCCAGAAATTGCAGTAATAAATATTTTCAATGTTGGGGTAGAAATTAGTTGAGTGCAGGCTTGGAGTCAATTACGAGAAAATGTAATCGATTACGATTATGATTACGAGCATGAAAAATTAGAGATTACAATTACGATTACAACCCTCTGCCAAATCGCTATTACGATTACAGCAACGATTAGATTATGAAAAAAATAATCGATTACGATTATTATAAGTCGATTACGATTTCGATTACGCGATTACAGCTTTGGGAGGAATGTATATTACATATATATATACAAAGGAGGATCCAGAAATTTTTGTTAGGGGGTCAAGTTTTGGTGCACCTTATTAGTTAAGGAGAAGGAAAATGAAGCATGTAAAATTTAAATCGTCTTTAAAACATCATACAATATTGCACAGCAAGTAATATTTTTTATTATATTCCATTAAATTAACCATTTATTTATTTTGGTAAAAAATTATTATCACGGAAAATATAAATTGGAAATTTATAAATTGTCTACATGTAATCAATATTGGAGTTATAAAATTCTTAAAAATAAAATTCTCATGCAAAATTTAATATTTTTTAAACATAAAAAATGTTTTAAAAATCTATTAATACACAACTTTTTTTTCTTTTGTATACTCATTGATAAAAATAATATGAGCATTAAAATATAAATCATAAACTAAGGTTAAATTATACGTGAAAATAGTTTGAAAAAAAAGTCAAGTTACACAACTACAAGGCTAATTTTCGATTATTGAGTGTGTGTGTGTACAGGCGGATCCAGAAATTTTGTAAGAGGGTCAAGTTTTAGCGGGCTACTGTTTACTTTATCATTTTAGTGAAAGGAAAGTGAAGCATGTGAAATTTAAACCTTCTTTGAAACATCATTCAAAATTGCACAGCAAGTAATATTTTTATAATATTCTGTTAAATGAACCGTTTACTTATTTTGGTAAAAATTTACCATGAAAAATATAAATTTGAAATTTATATTCTGTCTACTAGTAATCAATATTATATAACAGTCGACGCTCGTTGTAACGACCACACATTATAATAACCATTCCATTATAACGACAATTAAGAAATACCACAACTTTATCTCTATATACTCTATGTTAATTTGCTTTGGTTATAACGACCTTTCTGTATCGTTTAATCTAATATAGCGACCAAATTCAGCGGTTAATTTCTACAGTGGGAGAGAAGAAATTAATGTATCTTGCACATCTTCGTATGAAGAAGGATGTAATGATAGCTCATAGCATAGAAAATGTTTCTATTTCTATTAAGAACTTAAAATGTTTTTTTTTCTGCAAGGCAAACAAAGTACTGGACACTATGTACCATCTATAACCGAAATGGAAAATTACGTTTGGCAAAAAAGCAAACAGTTATTTCTAATTTTTTTTTCGTGGAATAAATGATTTGTAAATAAGCAATAATTTTTTCCCTACATTTTTCTAATTTAAAATATGTTTAATATTTTGCTATAGTGTTAGCACTAATATACTCTTCAATTCCAATGAAAGAAAAATAATTTTAGTACTTTGCTCAAATATTTAAAAAATATCCAATTTTAATGAAACTTCTGAACATGCATGATGCATATGTATTTTTCAAAAATTCTAGCTCTTACTACTCGTTGCGACTACTCGTTTTTAAGACATTTTTCTGCGGGACGGAGATAGTCATTATATCGAGCGTTGACTGCATATGTTTTAAAGATTAATTAGTTCGTTTTTAGAAGAATTTTGTAAAAGGTCCGTTCTAAAATGAAAACTGTCAGTTTTTATAACAAAATATGTACATTGCTGTGGACATTTTGTAAAATGTCCACAGCAAAAAATAAATAAATAAATAAAAACATGTTTTTGCAATAAAATACTTCGTAAAAAGTCCATTAAATTCTCCCAAACAGACCCCTGTAAAGTTTCCTCCAACTTTTTTAAGAACACCGGCAAAATTTTAGGGGATGCAAATTTTTAATGGAATTTTAGGAAGAATACGAACTTTGAATGCTCCTTCGCAGCAACAATGTCATAGTTGAGAAATTATGATTTTTGATTTACTAATATCATAGAGATGATCGCAACTACTGTCTGTTTGCGTTTTGTGCGCCTTACAGCCACGGATGCTTCCATTTGGAAAAGGGGAGATAAGTTTAGGATGCGCACTTCCCGATGCCTTCAGTTTTTGCTCGCTTGCTACTTTCTCATTGCATTTCCCCCCTATTTCGAGACAGTCTGAAGAGACTTGGCGCGTGCGCAGATACGACGGAGGTTTCGTGAAAAAATGTTAGACAGTAATGATTGCATCTAATGAGTTTATTTATCTTATTTATTTACTTGTTTATTTAATTTTTGTGTGTATGACCATTTTATCTGTCACAGTTTTGAGGTACACTGAAATGCTATTATTGCCACTAAAAACTTGAAAATAAAACAATAAACATAAATAAAAGTGTATTGAAATTATTCTAAATGCAAAAAATATAATTAACACTTAAAAATAAGCAGACGTTAGATCAAGCACATAAAACATGTTTTAAAAACCGGTAAATACACAACTTTTCCTTCTTTTATATACTTAATGATTTTTTATAATATGAGCATTAAAATATAAAGCATAAACTTAAGATTAAATTATATGCGAAAATATTTTGAAAAAAAAGTCACCAGGGTGTTGTCATCGCAATGATTACTTCTTGTTCTTAAATGATCACTGAAACACGATTACTAATTCGCTCTTCTTTTGAAAAGAAAATATACATTGAAAGTCAAAGTGGGAGAAAAACGCCAAAAGGCATACAACTGCACGATTGGGTTGCAACTGTTTACAGAATATTCTGTCGAACCGAAAACATGTGTTAGTATTTTGATACCACTGTTTTCTTCGTACGCCGGGCCGGCCGCCGGTTGGAGTTTGTCCTTTTCATTGTCTATTGATGAAAGGGAAAATCGATGACCTATCCTAAATCAGCAGAGGCACCGACTCTGAGATGGAAGACGGTCCTCTGGGCTCTGCCTGTCATAGGCACCATGGGCGCTCACGTTAGGGCCTAGGGCTCAACTTTGTGACCTTCACGGAGCACGAAATAGCTCCCTTATCTTTTTCAAACCATTACAGAAACGCAACTAAGAAGCATTCACTTTCAGAAAAAGTCGGGATTACACGATTACAAGGCCAAATTACGATTATTTAAATGTAGATTACAATTACGATTACACAACAAATACTTGATTAAAATTACGATTACACGATTACGAGTGATCCATTTCCAAATTATGATTACGATTACAAAAAAACGTAATCGATTACGCCGATTACGATTACGTAATCGGCGATTACTCCAAGCCTGGTTGAGTGTATCACATTCACTTAAATTTGATTTCATAAAACAGTAAATGCTGCTAAACATGCATCCATCGAAGTTAGCAGATGTAAAAGTTTCAAGCAATATACCTCGAGTACAATTTTCCTAAACCTGCGTTAAAACGTCGTAATTCTTCATCTGGGGCCTGTCGAGAAAGTGCAGTGGTCTGTGCTCCCAAAAGCTGCGACTCATTTCCGTGACGGCGCCAATAATTACGTCAAACACTGCAAATGTTCTCATACGACTTAATAGTTATTTTCGCTTATATTCATCTAATTAGCGTTAAAATCTCGTTTTCCATGTAGGTCAGTGCGGAGCAAAGTGAAAAGTTGAGATAAATTAACTGTTTCAAAATGAAAAAATTGTTCCGAACATTATTGTCTTAAAGATGGAAAAATGAATTTATTAATACAACTCGAGTTGAAACATTATTTTTCATTTTTGGCAGTTATTTTGTGCCTTCAAACTAAAATAGAAAATGTTCACCTGAAAAAAACAAAGGCAATGTGAGAAATAAAATATGCTTAATGAAACATTTTCTATCTGATTGTTAAAAATATTTTTCATTAAATGAATGTATAAATAAACGAACAAGTGAATTAATGAAGCAATAAACGAATAAATGTATTTATGTGTATAAAAATGGATGTATGTATATTTGTACACTGCGATGCAAAAGTTTAGACAAAATGAAAATATATGAATAAAAAGAAAACTATTCAGCAAAATGCTTTCAAATTTTTACTACAGGTACACAATATAGCCTCAAATACGTGTCTGGAGTTTTTAAAAATATAACCGAAACGAAAATCGGAAATTACAAAAGACATTTTTTTTTTTTTTGCTGTTTCAAAAGTTTAGACAAAAGTCAGATTTTATGCAACTATTTCTTAAAATGTGATTGGTGGGGGAAAGGCGGGACTTTATTATTCGAATATAAAGTGCAGAGATTACTGAATGAATAATCAAAATCCCAAAAGCTCTGTAGTTCTCGTGTAAAGATAAGAAAGTTAGAAGATGAGAGAAGCCAAAATTGGAAAATGAACCTACTTTATTAATTTTTTGTCTTTTAAATCGGCTCTAATGTGGCAGTACATTGTTTTTTACTACGTGGAGAGCAAATTCAGACATGCGTATCGATCAAAAAGTCATAAAAAATTATATTTCTTGAGGATGAATATTTTGCATTTTAACGGCTTATTTCAATTCGTTAGCAAATTATTTTTCATTCTAATTGATTTAGTCTTATTTTGTGTTTTTGATAAACATTTAAATAAAGCAAGCCATTGAACAAAACAACATATCATATCGTTTAACCAGTAATGGCGGAATTGAATAAATGAAAAACCGCCAATATTTAAAATGCTTGCCATCGCATACCCGCGATGGAAAAGTATTTTATTAGTGTTTATAGATTCTTATTATAGATGCTGACATAGGCGTAATTTGGCCTCGAAAAGTGGGGGGGGGGGGACTTTTTTTTTCTTTTTTCAATTAAAATAATGCAAAATGTACTTTTTCAAAAAAAAAAAAGATAATAATGATAATAATAATAATAAAAATAAATAAATAAACATATAGTAATAGTAATAATGATGATGATGATAATAATAAAATCAAAAAATCGAAAAACTCTTTACGAAATGTATATGTTAAATGTTTTAAAAACAGAACAAGGCAACAGAGACGAGAAGAGTACATCTTAAAGAAAACCTACAGAGGGATTAGTTGCTAAAATTTTACATGTGAAATAAGCACTGTTCATTCATTCGGTCAACTTCTGGAAGTACATTTACTAATCTTAATGAATTCAGGAAACATAAATTAGTAAAAGCGATATTGATTTAACCATTGTTGGTAGCAAAAGGTCTTATTAGCAATGGTAACATTTGGAAAAAAAATTTTCTTTCACAAGGATCCGAAACCAACATCTTTAATTTGTTAAAGCTGAATCAATTAAGATTCAAAAAAATTGGAAAGCTGGGTGATAAACATAGAATGAAATGACTCGTCGAATCGAAACTGTATTTCAATTAATAAAATTTATTGCACTGAAAAACTCATTGTGTTTGGCAACAACCATTCCGTATAGTACTAAACTAAAAATTTATTCTTTCCAATTTTTTTTCAACAGGTAGGTCTTGAAATCTTATCGATTTCTAAAATCAATCTCAGTTCTTACTGGTTTTTTAATCCA
>JAXGGA010018410.1:0-22149 GCA_038373865.1 Uloborus plumipes
TTTATAGTTTATAAATATATATTTGTTAATTTTAATAAGCTATGTTGAAACAACCAAAATGCTACACTGAAGTGAATACATTTAAATAACACGCTTAAACATCGCTACATTCATAATTTTCAGAATTCCGAAATACAAAAAGAATTATGTTTGTAAAATTCGTTTATACTTTTCTTTCCTTGAAGAAAACATTTTAGCCCAAATATAATTTTATTTCAGCCTAATTATATCCGAGTCCAAATGCCGCCCCTAAAATATGCCGCTCCGGACAGGGGTCCGGAATGTCCGGCGCTAGGGCCGCCCCTGATTGCTAGCAAGAATGAAAAAAATATTCTTTAAGCTTTACTCCTTTTTACTGCATTGGGATCCTGTGCTGAAATGTAATCATTCTCAGTGAGAACAAAGAAAACAAGTGTAGGTGGGGGGTAGTTGTCTAGAAAATACCACTCACCATTTTTTGTTTGAAAAAATATATGTATATTTATGAACTCATAGATGCTTTAATAAGAAAGAAAAAAAAAAAAACTTTTAGCTACTTTTTAACTACAACTTTTTAAACTACAAATTTTTTGTCTTCTTGTATTTTTCAGTCTGTAATCCATATCACAATGATTTATTTAAAAACAGTGGTGCTCAACCTAAGTTTAAAGAAGTATAGTCATTTGAAGGTTTGACATCCTTTTGAACTAGTTTCTTTAGAACAAAATGTTTTCAGAAGTAAATACTGAATTTTTCGATGAATTATTTGTCTGGCGACAAAAAAAAAAAAAAAAATGCAGGAGCTTAAAGCTTTACTAGTTTTGATCTCTAATCATTTTCTAGACAGCATCGTAAAACATTGAGAAATAAAGAAAATTACTTACTAAAGAACTTATTTTCACTACTCAATTCTTATTTTATTAATACAATTTTTGTGACTATTTCTTATAAACCAGTTGCTCAATATTAGGATAATGACGTAAGCAGCTACATGAGTCAGCTTTGCAAGCTGTAGACACCACTTTAAAACTACTTTTCAACTCATGCTCCATGCATACATTTTGTCTCATTTGAACGCATTATTCATCATGCCAGTCAATGCAATCAAATAAAAATACCAGGGGTGATTCTGATCCGAAATTATCCGAAAATTAAAGAAAAGAAACTTCATTCAAAATTGAAAGGAAAAAAAAACAACCTGAATTTGATGTTACTCGGAAATAAGCTTTCTTTCTTCCTAACTTTTTTTTTTGTTGCTATTTAGCCAAAGAAACCCTATTTTCTGATGGTGCCTTCTACTTCAAGGTCAAAAAAGCCTTTGTCAGAACGTGAAACCATGGGGAGGTGGGAAACTGATAAGATATAACACCCCTGTTTTTTCCCCCATTGTTTTGGGAATCTCACTGAATGTTGTTGCAAGTACAAAAAAGAAAAGAAAAAAGAACCAACTGTCAAGTAAACAGTGCAGCTGTTGAGGGATTCTTCTTTTTGAAGCTTTTAAACAGATGCTTCTGAATGGCTATGATAGGGTCAATTTTTTTTTTCATGTGAACTATTTCAGTGCATTTCTGTGGATCCTCAAACAAAAAAAATATTTTGTGCTTCAAAAAATTAAAACAATTCTGGCCAAGACAGACTTTTGACACAAATATTTTTATTTTTGTGCTACCTACACTTTTTTTATTAGCATTACAACTAACACCCCCCCCCTTTTTTTTCCTGGACTGTACTACAAAAATACGTAGTCTTTTTTTTTTTTTTGGGGGGGGGGGGTGATACCCTTTCAGAAAATTTTGTTTAAAGTTCAGAATTTTTTTTTCACTGAGACTCACCCCTGAAAAATACTTTGTAATTGAAGACTTGCACATTTGCGCCTTAATTGTTTCTACTTGAAAATTATAATCCATTTGCATCTGCATTGATTCAAGTAAAATTTATCGTTGACTTTCACTATTGGTTATCTTAAATGTTTTGAGATTTTTGGAAATAATATAACAGTAGCTCAGTTTGTTATATTTTGTCAGGTTTTGAGTTTTCAGCTCATATTTGCAAAGCATTTTTCAGATAATTGAAATTTTCTTTTCACAAAGCACTATTTTAGACAATTCTTGATTCCCGCCCCTTCCCCCTGTAAACATTGCATCCAGTCATGGAAAATCATGGATTTCAAACTCCATTTCTATCAGATACCTTTCATTTTGTAAATTGGAAACTTTGGTATATCTGTCCTAAATTTTAGCCCCTGTATATTTAGTTTAGGAAAGTGATTAATTTACTTTTACAAAATTAAGTTTTTATCTAATAATTAAAAATTAAATTTTATCAAAATCTGAGCTATACTTAAGTAAATAGTAGTAGCATCAAATTGGAACTCCTTGCGTTGTATTGAAATCCATTTTAGCATTTTTGTTTCCATGATAAAGATAGTAAATTGATCCTTTTTTCCTCATGTTAACTTAATGATTTGTAAAATACATATTTTATACTTTTTTCTGAAAAACGCAGCCTCAAAGATTCTAGTGCATCTTTGTCTCAAAGCTAGTAATGTCCAGTGTTTGATGTAAAATTGCCGCTAGTCTTGGAATTGTCATGAAGAAGAAAAAAGTTGATCACAATTTTTTTATTTCGAAAATTTTTCTTAGTCTTGGGTTTGAAATGTAATGATAAATGCTTCAAAAATATTTTTTCGGAAAAAGCCCATTTTTTTGTGTAACCCATAAAATTCATGCATATTTGATGACTAAGAAATACTTAAAATGTCCTTAATTTTTTGGAGAAAGGTCCTTAGGAAGTCCTTGTTTTTCGTTTTGAAAAAGAAGTGGGAACCCTGTATATGTACCCTAGGGTGTCCCAAAAACTACCCAAAAGTCGTAATTTTTTATCACATATCCTCTTATTTTTTCCTTTTAACTGAAAATTATTGTAAAAAAAGTTTCAAGAAATTTGAACAATAGCAACCCGTGTCGACTTTCAGCTGAAAGTGCGAACTAGCTCTGTTCACTAGGGTGGATCGAAATTTTTTTTTTTCGAAACTCTATACGGGTGATTCTACGGTCAATGCGTTTTTTGTGTCCCCAAAGAAAAAATAATCTGTTTAATTTCACACTCATTATATCACTAGTAGCCGCTATTTTTATGATTGTAGTGGTAAGGGCCAGACGAAATTTCAATTTTTAGGGGGTTTATCGATACCAGGGGAAAATGCGTTGCCAGGGGAGTGACACTATTGGCAGAATTCTGGTTTTATTTACGATTATTTCACTTATTTTTCGGTGTAAAATCATAGTATGGACTCATTTCTATAAAACCTGTATTCAAAAAATTTTTTCGTGTTGTAATAAAATGAAAAAAAACAATCTTAAAAACACGACATGTTGCATACAAGTCGCACCGCAGATCCCAAATAAAAATACTTCCCGCATTATTTACGTTCATTCAAATTGCTTTCACAGGGGCAAATAATATTAAAAATGAAATTAATTATGCTTGTAACACAGTTTTAATGTATATTTACCCTTTTTTGGAACAAAACTGCCAGGGGAGTGACGCCAGAGAAGTGACAAAATCACACATTACCCATAAAAAACTACATCACGCGTTCTTCTTACCAGAACTTCAGGTAAACCGTGATGTCTGCACACAACAAGCATAACATTATACATACGCACACTTATGTAACGATGAAATATAAAAAGTTATACTTACCAGGGGAAATACTACAGCGACTGGCGCAGTACGCTTTGAGGCACTTTCAACGAGAACCGATTCAATAATATTCGAATTTTTTAAAAAACTCTTAGCTTGCTTTTAACTTTACTCAGTATTACACTGGTTATTCGCAATCAACATCATCCTTATGCATTTTTTATGCGAAATTTCAGTCTTTGAAGTTCGCCAGGTGAGGGTGACACTGTTGATATGGCCCGTTGAAAAGTGTATTTTTTAACAATAATAATAAATATTTTTTCAATGTTTACTGATGAAATATGTTTCTCTGTTAATGTAAGTGTATGATTATGGCAAAAAAAGTTATGCCAAGTTAGCAAAAATTGAACGTCGAACATGTTTGTATAAAAACTAGTATTTGAACAGGCCAGGGGAGTATACATTTAGGACTATTTTCAGCTATAAATGCTAAAATAAAGTAATTGTAGTGAATTAATTAGGTGGTCCATATAAAAGATAATAGTCTGTAAGGCTTAAGCATACAAAAACATTAATAAAATCAGTTTAACATGAAGTTTTTAAATTGGCCGTCTGAATTCAAATAGCGTAGAATCACCCATACAGCAGAAAACTTGCCTCTGGGGTAGGTAAGTAAATTGCAGATTAAACAGAGAAAAAAAATTTAGTCCCCAGCGAGTGCATGGCACTTGAAATTTCATTTTTTTTTTTTCAAAAATCAAGTTATTGTACAATTTTTTTACAGTTTTCTTTCAAGAATACTTTATTCTGCTATGGCAAAAATCTTTTCCTAAAATGGTTGAAAAACACAAAATAAATTTTAACTGGTCAAAATCTTTCAATTTACAGTGGCGCAAAAGATTTAAAAAACGGTTAGTTATTGCATTTAACGTGCATATTAATGAGCACCTTAAAGAAGGTGTAGTCAATTATTCTGAGTTCTGTGTGTTTTAAGACTACTATTTTTTTAACTTTACACAACAGTTATAATAGAATGACCATGAAAGAAGTAGTAAAGGAACATACACTGAAGTGACAAAAGTCATGGGATAGCAATATGCAAATTTTCAGATGGCAGTAGCATCGCATAGAACAGGTATAAATGCGCAGTGCTTTTACAGAGCTTTCATTTCTGTTCAAGTTATTCATGTGAAGAGGTTTTAACGTGATGATGACCGCACGACGTGAATTAACAGACTTTGAACGCGGAATGTTAGTTGGAGCTAGACGCATGGGTCATGCCATTTCGGAAATCGTTAGAGAATTCAACATTCCCAGATCCACTGTGTCAAGAGTGTGCCGAGAGTATGAAATTTCAGGCATAACATCCCACCATGGACAGCGCAGTGGTCGACCGCCTGCACTTAAAGATCGAGACCGGCGACGTCTGCAAAGAGTCGTAAATTCTAACAGACAAGCAACACTGCGTCAAATCACCGTAGAAATCAATGTGGGACGTACAATGGACGTGTCTGCTAGAACTGTGCGGAGAAATTTGGATTTCTTGGGCTATTCCAGCAGAAGACCGACTCGAGTGCCTTTACTGACAGAACGACATCGCTTGCAGCGACTCTCGTGGGCACGTGAGCATATCGGTTGGTCCCTAGATGAATGGAAAACCGTGGCCTGGTCCGATAAGTCACGATTTCAGCTGGTAAGAGCCGATGGTAGGGTTCGAGTGTGGCGCAGACCCCACGAAGCCATGGACCCAAACTGTCAGCAAGGCACTGTTCAAGCTGGTGGTGGCTCCGTAATGGTGTGGGCTGTTTTTTCATGGCATGGACTTGGTCCTCTAGTGCGACTGGACCGAACATTGACTGGAAATGCTTATGTGCAGCTACTTGGAGATCACTTGCAGCCATTCATGGACTTCATGTACCCAAACAACGATGGGATTTTTATGGATGACAATGCGCCATGTCACCGGGCCACAACTGTTCGCAATTGGTTTGAAGAAAATTCTGGACAATTTCAACGAATGATTTGGCCACCTAGATCGCCCGACATGAATCCCATTGAGCATTTATGGGACACCATCGAGAGGTCTGTTCGTGCCCAAAATCCTGCCCCATCAACGCTTTCACAATTATGGACGTCTATCGAGACAGCATGGCTCAATATTCCTGCAGAAGACTTCCAACGACTTGTTGAGTCCATGCCACGTCGAGTTGTTGCACTTCGCCGGGCAAAAGGAGGGCCGACACGATATTAAGAGGTATCCCATGACTTTTGTCACTTCAGTGTATAAATCTTTACTTTTTAAGGTAGTAACATATTTACTAAAAATTTTAAGAAATAATAAAGGAAAAAAGAAAGTACTACATTGCAAAAAGTCTCACTATTTTGGAGCAGCTAAGTTGAAGCTGCACTAGCTGGAAAATTTTGGCATCGAAGCTCTGGATGCTAGGGTGGATCTTATAAAACCATCTCGGTTCTTTGTGCTGACGACTTTTTTAGCTGCTTCACTTACTAACTTAACGCAGCGTTCTTCAGCTTGAGTCTTGCAAAGGAACTTACCGAAACTCCATTCATCAGCAGTTTCCCCGGCATTGATTTTAGCCCTGATTTCATCATCAGATACTTTCCGTAGCAATGAAGGGGGTGTGAGTGCAGTGGTGATCCAATTAATTATTTCAGTGTTGTCCGTTACCTGGAAGTTAATTTTTGGTGGTCGAAAACACTTGATTCTATTTTGGAGGATAATTTTCGAGCTTTAGGATTCTTTTAAAACGTAACTCTCTAATATTTTATCTTTCATCTACTATCATCCTAAGAAGCAAGTGCTCTGGATGAGCAAAAAATGCATTTCTTTCTATCTCAGGGTCAATTATACCAATCAAATTATCTGGTAGATACCCAGTGGATTTTATTACTTCAAAACATGTGCAGGACCATCTGTTTGGTGCTTACTTTCTCTATTTTGAACCATACAAGCATGTATGATTTTAGTACAAAATTTCCTAACAGTTTGAGTTCAATTGAAGGGGTGTTCAAATTTATATAGAGTCTTAAAACTCTGTTAGTTAATGTAAGCCATCGTGAGTGGGAAAGAGGGGCCTGGTTCACAAACAGATAAGTCTACAGGCAACTGCCTGACTTAATAGCATTACTTATGTCTAATAGATATTGGTCTTTGCTTAAAATATTCAAATCTATCTCTGGTGCTTCAAAATCAATACTTTTAAAAAGTATCGGAAGCTTCTAGCACTAAAGCTGGGTACCAATTGGGCCACTAAATGATTTTGGTCCAGTCGTTTCTGTTAAGTAAACTCTATGGATTCGGTAAGTTGCTTGGTGAAAATAGAGGACACACACACACACACACACAGATGTACATGGTGTGTATTTTAAGTAATGAGAATAAGTTCACAAAAAATAATTTATTAGAGATATCGCTACAAATCTTTAGTAGTCTTCAGAATATGCTCCTTGAGCATCTTCACACTTGTTCAAGCGACATTTCCACGCTTCGTGCGCCCACTGGAAGTCACCAACTGAAGCATCCTTCAGAGCATGCGTGCAAGCCCTTTTGCCATCATCTACGGTCCCGTGGTGGACCTTTTTGGGGGCGGTTTTCACTTTAGGGAAGAGGAGAAGGTCTGCCGAGGGGAGGGGGTCAAGGTCAGGGCTGTAGGAAGACTGTGGAAGATCTTTTGAAGCGGTCTCATGGCTTTGCTTTTGAACGTCCGTTAAAACTTTCAGCACGAGTTTGTCGCAAATCTTCCTCATCCCAAGATCCTCACTGATGATTTTGTGCATAACTATTTTATCCATCCCTAGCTGCTCTGCGATCATGCGAACACTTAAACGCAGGTCTGTGTTCAGCAAATTTCGCACACGTAGCTCGTTTTCTGCGGTTCTTGATGGTGATGTGTAACCTGCACGGGGTTCGTCCTCCCCGCTCTCCCGACCTTCTTTAAACATTTTGTGCCATCTAAAATTTAAGCTTGTTACAAGCTTTCCCTGCCGTAATCTTGCTGAATCATTTCCACGCAAAATTTGATTGCGTAACGCTGTTCAATGCTTTGTTTTATTTTGAGCTTGCACACACTTTTTTGAAGACGTATACGCCACGCGTGATCCCGCCTCAACTAAAGCCAGCAGGCGACTGCCGAGTGGAGCGTTATCAAGGTCAAAGGCCACACTACCGACTACAACCGGTCGGAGCGCCCTCTGGTGTAAACCTGCTTCTGGACAAAAATATTCTCATTACTTAAAATACAGACCTTGTATTCTTTTACACAGATTTTAAGACAAATGCAAATTGGAAAACAAGCTTAACAACTAATAACGACCATTTTTAAGTATATATAAGTGAACATGTTGCCACAATTGTAAAGATAAAAGTATAATAAATCAACAGTTTCACCATTCAACGCTTGAAACAAGTGCTGGAACGGCAATTCGTTGAAGTGCAAAAGACGAATTCCTACTGTAGAGCTCTTTTAAAGCGTTATTCAAAAAAATGTATGACACCTGTTCTCCAACCAGTGTTAGTAGCTGTGCTGTCACATCCTAAAACATCTAGTTAGTCTAAGAAAAAACCTCCCTCAGTCAAATATGAGATAATGCTTTGGGGGACGTGCTGAGTAGTTCCACTTGAGGGTGTAACGTCGCCAACACACATGGATCCAGGCTCTTGTAATTAAGGAATAATGTTCCTCTTTTACAGTTCTTCAAAAATGTTTTTGATTGATTTTCCCAATAACAAGGGTGTTGTCCTCCCTTCCATCAAAATAAAGTCCTTGGAGGGGATTGCGTTCTTCTATGCTCAGGTTCTGAAGTTCTCCACGTTTTGCTCTTTTCTCTTCTAACTTGACTTTTGTCAATAATGTTGGAGTGGTCTTCTTCAGAAACTATACCAACATTTTTCAACACACTTGAGGCTACAGCAGCCGCTGCTCTGTCCGAAATTCCAAAGCGATCACAGGTCAATACCGTATTTTTCAGTAGTATGCCGTATTTTGCATCTGCCAACTGGGCTTAGGTCCAGAAGGCGACTTAAGTTCTTCAAAATCATTTTCAACTACCTCGGACGAACTACTTTCCGTATTAGCACTCTTCGAGCATGACGACTGAATTTGGCACATATTTATTAATCCTTGACATTTATACATATATAGAATAATTGAAAAAGATATTATCTTCATCAAAAAAAAAAAAAAAAAAAAAACTACTTATAAATGTATACAAAAGCATATAGTTAAGATAAAAGAAGTTTTCTGTTTAAAATACTTGCAAAGAGTACATATAATAAGCTTACTCTAACATTTACAACATAGCATTATTTTCTATCTCAGCAATCTTACAATGTTCATGTGGCAACAGTTGAAATTCCGTCAGGAAGAATGAACCTCTTTTCATCCTTGAATGAAAGTGCCAATTTGTTTTGTTCAATAGAGAAGAGCTCGTGGTTTTCGGACCTAATTAGATTCATTGCGGCATATAAATTTTTACTTGGAAATAAACATTCTTTATAATTTTCAAATGTTATATTATTTTGTATTACGTTTTTCTTTATCCCCTTTAATCGCTTTTCAATTTTCTGCTCAGTTTTATATGCGTACATCTTTGATGGTAGCCCAATAAAATCTGTCATTATTTCTCCTTTATTTTCATCTTTGAATTTACCCAGAACTTTCTTATTAACTAGAGGTATGTTATGGGCGATTCTCTGTAAACTCGTCATTTTTCACACGAAATCTGTCCGGGCATGGTTTTTTGAAATGTTAGTATAATTATAATACTATTGCTCAGAAAATGAATCTATTACTTTGGTTTGAAAGAGGGCCAATTGAAGGTTGTTTTTTTTCTGATAAATCATGATAGGGGGTAAGTCCCCTTCCTAGTATAACTAGGCAGGGGACTGTGCCAGGTGACTGTGTTTTTGCTCTTTGTTGCGTAATATCTGCAAAACTATTGGAACATAATTAGTTACGAGACTACCTATAAATTTAGGCACAAATCGTGGACATAATAACTAATATGTTTCATAATTAAATTAATTGACATTAGTAAAATCACTTCCCAGAGGACTGTTTTCGCAACGACCCTGATGCATATTTTCATCACAAATGTGACTCTCAAACTAAATAAAGTATTGTTTCAGCACCGTTCTCAGCAATTTCAGCAAATTCACACTGATTACTTTGAACTTCATGACAAAAAACATTTGCAAGAGTAACAGATTTTTTCTATTGGAGCTTTGAATTTGACTCAGGGGACTGTTTGAAAAATCTCCGGACAGAATTTACGTGATAATTTTAAGTTTTAGAAATACGTAATTAGACCTTATATCATGAAAAAAATATAGCTGCATTATTCTATTTTTAGATATTAATTGCCAAATTTATGTAGTGTTAATAGGTTTTTTGAAATATTGCCTTGAAGTGTTAAACTATTGGATTGGGACAGCCAGGGGACTGTTTTTGGTACTTAGATAATTTCTAGAAAAAAAAATTAAATAGTTACCGCTCCAAATGCAATTGGGCCACAAAGTATTAATGCTTTACTTGTATTAAGAGCAATAATTACTTTATTATACTTTATTATTTTTAAAATACTCGGTCCGGACAGCGAATTACCAGTTTACAGAGAATCGCCCTTATAGACATTATTTTCTGGATAATCTGAAGTGTCAATTGTCAAAGTACTCCAGCATATCCTTCATTTCTGAATACATATTCGTTGTTGTGATATCATAATTGAAGGAGAAATTTTAACCCCATATTTATTTTTTCATGACATCATCATGAAATTCGTACATCAGAGTTTTTGATAAATCTAATATGGCCAACCCAACTGCAACAGGTTTTTTGAATTTTAAGTGCGTTCTTTGCATGTGGACTGCAACAAGTTCAGAATTAAAAATTGAGCGTCTCCTGAAAATTAGTTTTTCGACTTGTTTTTCATTCGTGCGTAATCGAATATCTGCCCTCCGTCGAACATTTTCCATGGTTTTACTGAATATACTATTATTTATGAGTTTAAAAACTCTTTGTCGAAATCATTTTTTGCATTTGTGCGAAGTTTGTTGTTAAAATTAATATAGTGCTCAAGCCAAGCAGTTTGATGAAATTTTAGAATTTTATGAATCTCCTTTAATTTTAATCCTAGTTTAAGGTACTGTTTTAGGTTTTTGTAAGGTACTATATAATGATTTTTATCTTTGAGGGTTGTTAGGAGTCTTTGCTCTTTGCAATTTTTGGGGATATCTTTAATTGGTGAGAGGGGAAAATCTGAATGGGCATCGTGAAGGTCTTTATCATAGATTAAATCAACTTCTAGGAAGTACTCTATTTCCGAATCATCTGAAATAGCGTTAACATCAAAATTGCTGGTTTCGCACCAGGAAAAGTTATTTAGAGGTTTCTGACTCATTGCCAACCCATATAGGTTATTTGCATCCAAACACATCAAAAAATTCGAAGGTTTTGTATCATCATATAATTTTGTAAACATATTATTTGCTGTTGAAAACCTATGGGAGTATTGGCTAACCCCTCCTCTTATCCCTTTCTTAACCCTCGTGGGTCCCTCCCATTTCAGTTACGCTCAAGACCCTTGGGGTCATAAACGACCCCAATGCTTCCTTTAATTAATTCATTATAATTATTGAATGTTACATGCATTATTTAAGTTCACACACTTTTTAAAGCTAAAAAAACAAAAAGTAAAAATATACAATTAAAGTAAAATTTAGTTTATGAATTAAAATTATAATTTTAGAGCAAAACTTACAATAACTGTAGATTTATTTACATCTATTACAGACCTGAAAAAACATGATTTTTACAAGTGAATTTCAAACACTTATGACATTTTTCAATGCATTTTCTGTCCAGTTCTCTTGGACAAAAGTTGCAACGTCCTCTTTTTTTGGCCTTCTGGGGAAGTGACCCCAAGGGTCTTGTGTGCAAAAAATGCAATTCGGGAAAAATAAAACACAATAATAGCATTATTTTGAATAGAAAACTAGAAGAATAAAAGCCACAAAATGCCATTAAAAACAAATGGTTGATTAACAAAATATATTAAACAGAAATTGCATTGGGGTCACATATGACCCCAAGGAACCCACGAGGGTTAATAAAAAGAGCACATCATATTCTCTTAAAAGTTAGATTTCAACATTAGTTGATTTTAACATAGCATCCCAAGAAAGTCCAGGGGCTGTAAAATACCAAGCTGGATCTGAAGACTATGTCCTCAAACAGAGGTCTCTAAAATTTTCATACACATCTACGAGTAAAAGGGTGTCAGTTTTCAAGTATAAATCACTGTATTCACCCATGTTTTTTAAATTGAATTCTTTATGGACTCTTTCCGCGTGCAAGTAATCCTCATCTGAAATATGAGTGCCTGTTAACTGGTTATAAAAAGCTTCCTTTGAAGGCAAAGAAGTTACTTCACATTTGGAAAACGTATCCATGAAATCACAAGGATAAACTCCTTTCCTCAATACGAGGTTAAGCTTTTCAGATGGAAATTTTTTTGAAATTGTCACAAACTGATCTTTCGTTAAATTATTAGCCAACCTTTCTAAGCTGCTTGCCATGAATTTAAAAGTGTTTAAAAAGCGTAACCACAATACGATTGGTAGTTTTTTTAGAAAACGAAATATTTTTTTCACTATTTGGAATGAGTCATCTCTTCGGTGTTGAAGCTGAGCTCTTTAATAAAAATATGCGCATCATATTCAGCTAAGTTATGAAAATATATGGGGATGAAATTAGAAAGTTTAGACTTAAAATTACAGTTATTGCAGGCAGCGCCTTTGTACAATGAAGTCAAATGGCAGTGGTCACGTACTTTATTATTATTTTCAGAAAATGTAGTTGCACAAATAGCAACACGATGCGTCGTTAAAAATTTTTATTTCCTGCACTGTCATTGGATCCATGGCTTTCGGACTCTATTATAGAGTGATTAAATCTCTGCGACTTCTTTACGAAGCATCTCTACAAAAACCTTGGACCTCTATATATTACAGGTTTTTTATATTCACCCCCGTTGTAAGCCACATAATAACAAAAACTCATTGGTATGTGTTTTTGATATTTTTGCGAATAAGAAAGTTCTGGGTTTGGGGGAGATTGCAGCTATCAACTTTCATAGTCGAACATTCAAAATCATAGTAAATAACAAATGGCACTTTCATGCAATGCTGAAAATTTTTAAATTTTAAAAACTTCTCTGACGGCATCTCAACAGTTACGGCTTTTTGTTCTCGACATAAATCTAAATGATTTTCTAAATCATCCTCTGTGGACAAAAAAGTAGGCAATGCCTGCAAATCACTTTTTTGTGTTGGTATCTGCTTGAGCAGAAAGTAAGCGCGATAGGTTCTTTATCCAGCAATAATGTCCCGTATTATTTTCTGAGATATACAGTAAGTCTGTATGTTTCTCGGCTCTTAATTTTGCAACATGTAGTGGAAAAATTCTTTTCTTTTCAGAGACACCATATACTTTAACAGGAATGTTATTTTTTCAAATGTTTTGGCATTAGAAGGTGGCGTAGGAAAACTAATACTGTTGTCCCCGCTTAATCGGGTAACGGATAAACGAATACCCCCCTTATACGAATAAAATATCTCGGAACTGATGCCATAGACGTAATGTTGAAGGTCTGTACTGCTTAATCGAATATCCCGTTTATTCGAATAATATTTCTTGGAACCGACAGCATTTGTTTAAGTAGGGCCGACAGTATCCTTAAAATCAAGAGCGTCTTTATATGGAAAAAAAATTGCTAAGCGAATTTGCATTGTCTGCGACTGGATACATAGCTGATAAAATTGACCATCTAAAGCATTCACTGTCTGAATTACGTACATTCAGTACTGCTTTTTTGTCTGAAATTAACTTCGCAAGTTCTGCATATGTTCCTCCTCGAAGTGGGAGATGGACATTTGTTCTCACTTTCAGTTCCGAAATAACATCCAGAGTCCACGCGGAATCTTTTTCCTCAAATTCCGTGCTTTCAGCGATAAGTTTGTCACTCATTTGTGCATACACGGAATTTAGATCACTAGTAAGCGTTATCACGATGTTCTCTGTCTTGAAACACGTACTCATGACAATTTCACCTACGTCATTTGCTTCTTTTTTGTGTACGCAATGCAGCCTTAGATTTACTTTTAGTTCACTATTTTCTAAGTCCATGCTGATAGTTTCCAAACACTGCTGCTTTTTAAGATGTAAAAAATCGCTGATCCCAACTTTGCCGACGTCATTCTCAGTAGAATAGGTCTTGCATCTGTCGCTCAGTGCTCTTTGCTTCAAAAACACTGTGCTTTTAGAAGTACTCGGCCCTTCCTCCTCACATTCTATCCGTTGAAGGTTTCGCCTCTTCACTAGATTTTCTTCTCGGAGCATTCTCATGCACACGAGAATGACGTTTGAGAATGTCACTCCTTGTAAACTTTTTTTTTTGCAAATTTCACATTCATAGTGACACCTTCGTGAACTTACTGAATTTTGAATCTCCTTTGTTTAGTTAACTTTCTTTCATATCTTTTAGTTAGTTTTTTTTGTTTCTTTAATATCAACACTTCCATTTTTACCTTTTCCAATATTTCTTTGAAAATACACGAACTTTAGCTCAAGAGAAGGGATTTTCTTCGCTTTTTCGCATACACAGGAAATTAATATTGTAGTCCGAGAGCCAGTAACAGATATATATGACCAAGTTCCTCTCAAGTGATAATTAGTAAAACGCAGCAGAAAATCGAACTATGAAGCCTCGTGAATGTCAGCTGAGGCTCGGTGGGGGGGGGGGGATAAGCAGTTGGAACATCCTACGCTTGAAGAAAAAAAAATATATCCACTCATTTCTTCTCGGCTAAAAATTTACCAGATGATAGCTTATGTGTAACTATTGATAAATATATACGTCAGCTGGCTGTATCTCGGTGGAAAAATTGTCAGCTGATACTTTGAAGGTCGTTACGTAGAAGTTAGCTAGGAGCATTTAGGGTCACCCGGGGCAATTCCTGGTCAGCAAGTTTCTGGGGTAATTCCTGGTCACAGTCCTTTTTATGTCTTAATAATCCTTCAACAAAATGAAAAAAATCACAGAGGTACTCTGAACTATCTTCATTGCAATTCATTACTTAATTATGAGTTGACTGTGTATTTAGTTTGAAAAAAAAATCTTTTTAAAATCGCTTGTTAAATTTCGTAAAACAAGATTGGCCTTAGTTTTGATACATTTGTACAAAGATCGTGATCAAACTCAAACTTCTGAATATTTTTCTTTTTCGTTTTTTTGGTTGAATTAGGTATCATGTCAGTTACTGAAAAATAGTTTTGGATTTACCATTATTGTTTTGAATAATTTGCAGGAAGGCTCCAAATAATGCCCCTGGCTACTGGGGTAATTCTTGGTCAGTGGGGTAACTCCTGGTCAGTCCTTTTTTTAATATTTATGGATTATTATTTCACCTATTATTGACATATGTTATTGATTTAAACTATATGTAACTCTGTGAGCCTTAACTGCAAAGTTAACTGTAACCGCAATGTAACATTTTTATCTGTTAATGATAAGTATACAATATACTGCATTTTTCTTTGTTAAATTTCATCCAATTATTTTATAAGTTTTAATAATTATTCTTAATTATACTAAGAAAAATGCTTAATTGTAACTGCATTGTACTATTCACTTAACTGTTCACCTTAACCTGTTCATAACAGACAGAAGCATGTGCTCAGTGTGTATGGTGCATGTGCACCATATTTTTTATAGACCCATTTATTTGGTAGGTGAAGATTCAATCACAACAGATATAAAAGCTGTAGCTATTGCATACAAAGTGTATAAAAAGTATTTTGGCTATGTTTTATTAAGTAAAGCTGTTATGTTGAAAATAATTGCATTCTTCCTTAAAAAAAACTAAATACAGTGTTTAATTAGCTATATATATAAATAAATTCTTTATCTAATTAGTTTAATAACTTGTATTAATAATGTACTTACAAAATGTATGCATTTTCATCAATCATTTGAGTGACCAATAATTGCCCCGTAAGTGGCCAGGAATTGCCCCATCTCTGGGGTAATTCCTGGTCACTAATTAACGACAATTACTCAAGTTCATTATGTATTGTTGATAGCATGAATATTTTATTCGATGGACATCCCAATGTGCTTCCTCCATACCAAAATTTGTAACTCTAACTTAGATAGATTTTGTGATAATTGGATGTTAATACTTTTTGACCAGGAATTACCCCAAGTGACCCTACTGACTATTTAAAAGCATCAGCTGACCAGGTTTCCCTCGACTTATTGCTAGCTGATTTTTTTTATTTATCACAGTATTATATTTGAAATCAGCTCACAAATTTTCGTGTGGGAGGAAATGACGTCTCTTTAATTATTCGGTATAGAACTCCTACATGAGTGTTAAGGTGAAACAAATATTCCATATCAATATTTTTTAAACTTATACTTATATAATCATATAATTTTAGATATATTCAAATATTTCAATAATCAATTTGCTTAGAATAAATTAACTAGTTACTTGATAAAAATTATTTATTATAAAAATATTATGACAAATTACAATACGAATGACAATGTTATTTAATAATATCTACAATAATAGTATTTCCAAATTTTAAAGTATAGTAATGTTATACACTAGGCACGTAATATTCTACTAAATAATGTACAGTATTGTATGATGCTTATAAAAATCGTAACCTAAGAAATAAAAGGAAAAAAAATGAATATAGATACATACTGCAATCTTGCAGTCGGTGCATCTTCTGGTATTATTTTGCGATACTTTGAGGGCAAAGCCGTAAAACGTCTATACCACTCACTGTGGTACAGCTGAAAATTGTTTTTTTCTGTAGGAAGTACAGCCTCGTGTCCACTGAGTTTATTAGTTTTTCGAACACTCAATATAGCACTACACTTAATAAGATTTTCATCACTTTACGATTTTAAATTAGAAACAGACTTTGTTTTTTTGCAAAAAACGCAAAAAGGCGTTACATTAGACATTTTGATCGATTTTTCACAGATGAAACAATGTTTCCAGAATATTCTTTTCGTCAGACTACGTTTGCTTGTCTATTCTAAACGTATAATAGTCCCCTTCTTTTCTACTTCTAAAAACGTGGCTGATGCCCTCAACAAAAGGGTCTTCATACCTCGAGCATGCGCACAACTAACCCCCTCCAAGCGTACTTTAATACTGTCTATGCTATGCTAGCGTATGTTGTTTGAATCTTCAAAAATAACAAGAATAATTAAAAAGGCGTCATTTCCTCCTACACGAAAATTTGTGAGCTGATTTTAAATATAATACTGTGATAAATAAAAAAAATCTGCTAGCAATAAGTCGAGGGAAACCTGGTCAGCTGATGCCTTTAAATAGTCAGTAAATGCTTCTAGCTAACTTCTACGTAACGACCTTCAAAGTATCAGCTGACAATTTTTCCACCGAGATACAGCCAGCTGACGTATATATTTATCAATAGTTACATATAAGTTATCATCTGGTAAATTTTTAGCCGAGAGGAAATGAGTGAATGTATTTTTTTTTCTTCAAGCGTGGGAGGTTACAACTACTCATCGCCCCCCCCCCCCACTGTGCCGCAGTTAACGGTCATAGGGCTTTATGATACTGTTGTCTGATGCGTATGGCCAATTATGTATCGAGAAGAAATAATTAACCAAATTTTCACCTGGCTCTCGGACTATTGGGCATTTACATATCTCATGAACTTTTTGACTGATGCAAGAGTATGTCATTGCACACTTACATCACGCCATGGCGAATAGAAATAGTGCTCTGCTCTTTAATTCATCAACTTTTTTCTTAAAGGTTTCTTTTTCTTTATCCCGTTCAAGCGATTTCATTAATTTATGGTATCTGTCATAATAAGAGTTTATTAATTGGACGATTCTGTAGGTTGTCAGTTGGTATTGAAGCTTTATCATCTAAAGCTTTCACTTTAGGAGATACACTATTCGCGACTTTGGAAAAACTGATAGTCTTATTAGTCTCTAAGGCAATATTATACTGTTCATTGAAACAACACCGAAAAACATCTTCATTGGTAGGAAGCTTATTCACTGGCAAGTCTCTTGGAGAACCGAATATAGGACACTTGAACGCACTTCGAGTTAATTTTGTGGCGTTTTGGCTGTGTGGTGTATGAGGACTTCAATGACGCAACAGCAGACGATTCAAAGATGAATATTTATATATATATTTTTTATTGTACCAATTCTGGATTAGGTAAATATTTACAGTGATAGCAATAATGCTGTCGAAAAGTTTTTATCAAGTCTATAGCAGGTCGGCGCTGTCGCGCGCCTCTGGAACCCAAGTTCCGATCAGTGCCCAGTCGCGAGCACAGAGAAAAACCAATTTCCTTTCTTGGAGTTCTCTAGTGGTCTCCTCTTAAAAATGTTAAGTTCAGTTCAGGCAAAAATTTGTCGGGGCGGCACCCCTGCACCTTCACTTTTTTAAATTGGGTAGCCGATTTCGCTGCGATCGGGGCCCACACATTCTCAGTGACCCCATTTGCAAGACAAGGGGTCCCAGCAAGTCTGGACCGCCCACCTCAGTCGGCCTAGGGTCCACCGCACAAAGGCGGAGTGTGAAATTGTCACAAACTCCCCGACGGTGACAAAAGGCGCAGTAACATTCCACCCTACTGACACCGCCGTCTCATCGGCGCCTGGTGCCGCTCACATTCAGTCTGAGGTAAGGGGATGGCTAAGATGCCATAATTTCTTTGAATTATCCATCACACAATGCAATAAAATTTACAGAAACTACCAGCGTATCAAAACAGTTACAATCTGGGTCTGAGCACAAACTGACCCCTGATCGTTAAAGGTCCCAAACTGGTGCGGCAAGCGTACGCACAATGCATTGTGGGTAGTGGGTGGAAAGCTTGATACATTAGGGGGGGGGGAGTAAACAGAGCACTAAAACACTTTCATGGTTGTCATTCGCATGGCGAGGCGTCAGGCGAGAACTGACGTGCGTGTGAAAGGCAATAATTTACTGATTTTTGTTGCTTTTGCGCAACTGCAAATTGAAAGATCAATTAACATTTTTTATGTGGTTTTTTTTTTTACCATTTTAGTAAAAGATTTTCGCTATTCTACATTTTTCATGATTATTCTATTATAACGGTTGTGTGAAGTAAAAAAATAAATGTAGTCTTTAAACACACAGCTCAGAATAATTGTCTACACCTTCTTTAAGGATGCACCTTAAATGCAATGACTAATCGCTTTTTAAATCATTTGTGCCACCGTAAATTGAAAGATTTCGACCGGTTTCAATTTTTATTTGTTTTTCAACCATTTTAGTAAAATATTTTTGCTATAACAGAATAAAATATTATTGAAAGAGTACTGCAAAAAAAAGTTGTAAAATGACTTGATTTTCGAAAAAAATCGAAATTTTAAGTGCAATGAGCTAGCTGGGGACTGATTTTTTCTCTCTTTAATCTGCATTTTACTTACCTACCCTAGAGGCAAGTTTTCCGCGTTACAGCGTTTCGACAAAAAAAAAAAAAAAAAAAAACATCCTACTGTTCACTAGGCCAAAGCTGAAAAGGTTTTTTCGTATATTCGAAACTTCACGCTGATAAAATGTTTCCCCTATAACTCATCATGTACTACTTCAACATTCATCTGAATTAAAAAGATTTAGATACCCTACTCAAAGGCTTAAAATTTATAATTGTTTTTAAGAAATAGATCTTTTCTTCTTTTTTTTTGAAAATGAAAGAAATTTTAAGAAATTATCCACATGAAAAAAAAGTATAAAATTAGTGTTAGAGTTTTTAGTTTCATAAAAAATTTTAAGTCTCCTACAAATTACTCAAAAATATGGGCTTTTTTCAAGTTTAAGTTAAAAAAAAAATCTGTCTTAAAAATTTATATTTCTTTTTGTTACTGAACTGCAAATGTGGATTTGAAAGTGTAGTCTCTAACGTTTTGGAACTTGATATTTTCTTTAAATGAATCTAATTTAAAATAATTGAATAAAAAAATAGAAAATCAATTTAAAAAAAAGGAACAATTTATTTGCAACAATATTACAGAACATATTTTCGTTTTAATGTTTGCTTTTAACAGTCGGTATATCTTTTGGTGTTCTTCAATGCAACGTAACAAAAAGTTTTTGTTCCTCATCGGCTGTTAGCGAGCCGTGAAAGTCTTGCATCATTTTTACCTCTCTTGCAGCTGTATCACTTACTCAGAGCATTGAGACCGTCTTTTCCGCTGCTAGGAATGAAATATTATTGACCCACAGAGAAAGACTGGCTTTTAACTGATATGAAATTATCAATTGCTTTCTCTGCAAAATAATAAAATAACAGGTAACCAATGCACGATATGAAGAAGTAACTAATTAAATAATCAATGTAAAAACTTACCGTACAGTGAACCACAAAGTTCTTTCTTTGTTGAAATGTACTTTTTCTCATGGATTGAGAAGTCTTCTCTGCTTAAATTTCACCTGTTTTGATTTTGTTTCTTCTTCCACCTCATCATCAAAAATATTTCGTTAGACAAATACCATAAATGCTAAACAAATTTTTGTGCAGCAGCTTTTGAGGTAATTGAGTCCAAATTTTCATATTCTTTCAAATTTCACAATTACAAATCTTTGTAGGGTATTTTTACTGCAAAATGTATTGAAGCCAGTTTTGGACACTGATTGTTACTATAAATAAGCAAACATCTATCAATGCTTCATTTCACATCGTATTTAATTTTAGCTGTGAACTTAATAGTCATGTCTTTGAAGGGAGTTAATAGCTCTTGTCTTCCATCGAGCTTGGTGCATTGTTCCTGGTGGTCATATTTTAAGTTTATTTTCTGTAGCTCTACTTAAAAATATGATAGTTTGATCAACTCTCGATATTCATTCTTGGCCATAACACTCATAAGTTCAGCGTGATAAAAATCAGGCAAATTTTCAAGTTTGGGACACCTCCGCAGCTTCTCTGTAGCATTATTTTAATGGGATGAATGTTTTTCCAAGAATTTTTGATTGTTTTAAAGAGTGAAATATCAGGGCTCATTGTGACTTGTTTAATTTTCACTTTGAATTCTGCTTTTAATACCAGTTCATATATATGGTAGCGGCAAGCAAAGAATCATTTCTCTCTCAAATTTTTGGGCAAGGAGAGTGCAAGCACCATGAAAACAACCTGTATTGAACGCAGTAGCATTACAACAGATAATTTGAACTTTATCTTTGAGGTTCAATCTAAGACTGCCTTCCAAACAGCATGCGCCTGTTCTTTACCTCTAAAATTATCCATTTCTTGGCACAGCAGTCCCATAAGAAATAACTACCGGCAAGTTCTTTTTTGATTTTTGAACATTCAAAGCAGGCAACAGTTTGCCACCCCATTGTAAAGTCACTAAATCCGGTACAACGTTTTGTACTGTATGGAGGCCGTAACTTAAAATATCTAAAATAAGAGGATATTGTGGTGTTGCAAGTTCAGCTGTCAGGTCCCTTAAAAAATTGTGATTAACATTAGACCCCTCCATGGTTATTTGAATAATTTCTTCCGCAGGGGTGGAAGATTCTGACAATGATTTCAAAAAAATTTCCAATAAATCTTGTTGTAGAATGGCCCATGAACATGGAAGTTAAATGTCTTGTTTGCACTCTGTTCACTTCTTTGCTCCAGAACCGAATACTTCACTTCACTTCACATCTCCAGGCGCTCCCCCCGTACCCTACCACAGCTTTTGGTGGTTTTCTTTTTTTGTTCTTTTTTGAGTGTTTTTTAACCCGGGAATAGGGGCCCCTGAAGGGCGCTCAGTCTCGTAATTTTGAATCCAGAACCCTAGGTTCGAGGCAAACCCTAGGCCCAGCAGCCCCCAGAGTATCTATTTCATCACTGGAGGACTTTGGTGACCACGACATTTATACACGCCTCTCCGGCCACCATTAATCAAGACGGTGGCATCTTTGAATCGGGCTGAGAGGATCACGAACCCGGGTGAACCGAATACTTAGGTCCATTTCTTGCTTTTTGTTTGCCGAATTGAGATTCATACTCATTTTGTAGAGTCTGTATAGGCAATTATCCTATATCAATAAGAAATGAGTGTAAGTATACTTCAGTTTTCTCTATACAAAACCACCAGAAAGCGTCAGAATTTTCATCAAACTTGACCACAGGAGGTTCCGTGAAGCGCCCCTAGAATCTCCTCATATGGCGGGGGGTCTTGAAATTTTAAAAAAATCCCTAAAAAGCTCAAATTCAAGTTTATTTTGGGCAAAAAATGACCCATTTACACCTATAGGAATCTAGCCTGTTATAAGGGCCTATTTTTTTTAAATCGACAGGAACCTTTATAGGTTACAATACGGGCCACCACCTATCATAGACGAAGCCGACGACATCAAGCTGAGTTTGAACCACTTTGGATCCAGCTCCGTAGATTGAGTGGTTGCCATCTTTTGGC
>JAXGGA010018411.1:0-22148 GCA_038373865.1 Uloborus plumipes
TAAAATGAGTTATAAAATCAGCTCTGAATGTTACGTTAGTCACGATGGAATGACCCCACAGTACACAGATATGCGATTTCTTAGGGGAAAAAAATGCTTATTACATTTTAAAATATTTCTTTTGAAATAGAATATATATCTGTCTCGTGCAGCACAAAAAGTCAGACTTTCTGTAGAATAGTCCACTATTTATTTGTTTTTGAAACTTAGCAGGAAACAAGAAGTTCTGTCAAGAACTAAACGAGCCTACTTTCCCGTACATCGACATCGGCATTCTCGCATCTGATCATTATTCTCTTGATTATCTGAGACTTAAAATTATGTCAAACATACTTCTTTAGCACTAAGAGCTTATTTCGAAAAGCAAAATATACCCCTTTCATCAGATGAAATAGACACGTAAAAAGTAATTAACGAATAAATAAAGTTTTGTCGCACCTTTTAAAGAGTGTAACTGTTGCAGTTCCTCCGTAGAAAAAATCCCCATCGTTTTCAAAATAATAATGATAATAATAATAATAATAAAATAAATAAATAAATAAATAAATAGATAAAAGTACAAAGAGCATCAAAACACATTTTATCAAAGAAAGAAAAAAAAGGAAAAAAAAAGCTCGTCCGTTAATAAAATGTCTCGAATTTCACTTTTAATCCGTTGCCAGTTGTTAAATATAAATACCCAAGTAGCACACTTCGTTTTTTAAAGGTTGTAAAATGGTTATTAACGTTGTAACAACCGCTTAAAAACGTTTATAAAACGTTTAAAAGTTATTTGTGCTACCTGGGTAAAGAATAAAATGTTCTCGTGAATGAAAAATTTTTGTTACAAAAAAAAACATCGTCTGCCAAAAAAAAAAAAAAAAAATAATAATAATAATAAATAAAATAAAACAAATGAATAAATAAACAAAAAATCGTCTGCACAGTCAGTTATTTTTTTTTCTGAGCCTGCATTTCCGCCATGTTTGCGGAGTCGGAGTCGGAATCAGAGTCTTTACAGAAGATTACTCAGAAAAGTACGTTACAAACATTATTTATCAAAGCCATTTTCTTACAAAGTTAGTTTGAAGGAAATCCGACTTTAAGTTCAGGATCAACATTCAACTCAAATTCCTCGTAGACGCTAATGTTAATTTTTTTTTCTGAACGGTTCAATATTGAACGAAAAATGGTTCAAATCAAAAAGCGAAATATGGGAATGTATGGGAAAGCCTCTCCGAGATCTTTCAAACAAAAAAAAGTTTATTCCATTCGGACGGTTTACTCAAAAGTTATTAGGTGGGGAAAGGTTGCTTGAACTGTTCAATGTTGAACGAAAAAGTGTTCAAATTGAAAATTTAAATACGGTAATGAAGTATCCTTGCTGAGATCCTTCGAACAAAAAAAAGTTTATTTAAATCGGACTGTTCACTCAAAAGATATTAGGGGTGACAGCTTGATTGAGTGGTTCAATGTTGAACGAAAAATTGTTCAAATCGAAAATGTAGATACGGGAATGAAGTATCCTTGAAAAGATCTTTCGAACAAAAAAAAGTTTGTTCAAATCGGATTGTTCACTCAAAAGTTAGCATCACGGGACCGGGTGTTTGAACGGTTCAAAGTTGAACCAAAAATTGTCCAAATCGAAAAATCAAATATGGGAATGAGCTGCACTCGATGAGATCTTTCGAACAAAAAAAAATTCATTCCCTTCGGACGGTTCACTCAAAAGTTATTAGATGGAGAAAGGTTGCTTAAAAGGTTCAATGTTGAACCAAAAGTATTCAAATTGAAAATTTAAATACGGTAATAAAGTATCCTTGCCGAGATGCTTCAAACAAAAAAAAGTTTGTTTAAATCGGACTTTTCATTCAAAAGTTATTAGGGGTGACAGCTTGATTGAGCGGTTCAATGTTGAACGAAAAATTGTTCAAATCGGAAATGTAAATACGGGAATGAAGTACCCTTGAAAAGTTCTTTCCAACAAAAAAAAGTTTGTTCAAATCGGACTGTTCATTAAAAAGTTAGTATCGCGGGACCGGTTTTTTGAACGGCTCAAAGTTGAACCAAAAATTGTTCAAATCGAAAAATCAAATATGGGAATGAGCTGTACTCGCCGAGATCTTTCCAACAAAAAAAGTTTGTCAAAATCGGAATGTTCATTCAAAAGTTATTAGGGGGGAGACAGACAGACCGACCGACCGACCGACCGACACACAAATTCCCCATCTCAATACCCTACTTTCAAATTTTTAATTTTTCGATATTCATTTTACCTTTTTATTTTTTTTCCTTGGCGATATTTTTTGGACTTGGCGATATTTTTTTAACTTGGCGATATTTTTTGGACTTGGCGATATTTTTTAGATGCATTAAGCTATTTTTAATACTTTTTTCGCCTTTCTTTTATTTTTAACGGGAAAGTAGGCTAAAAAAGAACAAATTGGGGTAGCAACTGATTCGAAATATATTTTGCTACTATTTTGGAAGTCTAAAACTGATGCCCAAAAATGTATTCTGCATAAGACAGGTACAGGTACACTTTATTAACAATAACAACAATTTGTTTAACATAGTTCATATATAAATGTAAGGAAAAGTTTAGTCCAATTTGTGGGGCGGGTGGAATCGCCCAAGAAGTAAAATGAATTCCATCAAAAATAGTAAGCGCCAATGGAATGGAACCTAAAATTGGGTTTACATATTGCATATAGAGTCATGCACTTGTGATGTAAAGCTATCACAGGCAAAACCCGTTTTTCTTGAGGAAATCAAATTACAAAGAAAGCAAATGAAAACCTGAACTAACGTTGCTTTTCCCCAGAAACTCTTATTTTTCTACCTAATTTTATTGCTACCAACATTATTTCGAACAGAAAGTAACCTCATGCTGTAAAAATCTCCCTCTTCGATTTTAAGTGGAACCAACAGTTCAATTTCATGATAAACAGGAGAGAAGTGGTTTTCTTCATTGATCCTTGAAGTATTCTATACAAGTATGTTTGCTTGATGGCAAATATTTTTATGTGTATTTTTATATAGTGTGTAGATATATTTTGAAATAATTAAATTATCTTGAAGTGAAATTTGTCTTAAAATTTAAATTAAGATTATTTGCTCCCCCCCCCCATAAGCTAGAAAAAAATATTTATTCCTTTCTTTCTTCTTTTTTTTTAATTAATAGTTGGCAATAACTGTGTCGCTTCAGTTTGGTGCATCAAAATCAAATCTTCTCGCATCAAAACAATCAAAGCTCAGCATTTTTCAGAAGCAAACTCCTAACTCGTTAGATTTCAATTCTCTAACTTTAAATTATAAAATCTTCATTAAAAAAAATCTTATACTTTTTGCCAGCCGTGAATTTGTGGTTGTAAAAGACTAGTGTAAAAATAAAAATAAAGTAACAAAATTAACCATAGGCTTCTGTGATAAATAAAAAAATAGTTGAAGTCTAATTTTAAAATAGAAACATTGAAATATTTATTTATATGAGATTTTCTTACTAATTTACATATTTTGAGGTAACCATTTAATGATGAAAAAAGTTTCGATTTAGAAACAAAAATCAATTTTTGTATGCATTTGTTTTTCATATTAAAAGGCAAGTAGTTTCTTGTTATTTTGTTTATTCATTCCTATATTAAAAATTTTCTTTCTATTTGTTTTCTATGAGCCTTAACCATTACATTAGAGAAATCTTTCTTAAATTGTGAAATTTCAAAACTAAATAAAACTTTTTATCACCTTTGCTTAAGAGAAAAATTACGAATCCTATTACTTATTCCTACTGTTGTCCAATTTGTTCTGCCTAAACAGAAGGTAAAGTAAATATTTTTATTTTGAAGTGTTTCGTTTGAAAACTAAAAGTTGAACCCACAAAACGTGTCAGATAATTCATTTAAAATCGGAAAACTGAAATTCTCTTTTGAGCTTCGTGCGTCTGACTTTTCATTTATTATGCTTCCATTTAAAAGTGCCAATACCACTTGCAATGCTATTAGTCTTTTGGCAACTTAATGTTTGCTAACTATAATGAGCTCACAACAAAGACAAAAATGGACATTTAATAAATAAATTTTATTATTTTTTGTGTTTTACGTGAGAAGTAATTAAAATCACATTTGTTAGTTTATGAAAAAGTATCACTCTTTGTGGAAGTGATCGCACTTTTTCACCAAGTCTTATAAAGAGTCTTGGTTTTCCTCAAAATGTCCTTTAAACTTATAAGTTTTTAGCTGATTTAAAGCCGAAAACAAGATTTTTATTAAAACTTTGTGTTTGAAATAAATAAAAATATGAATGATAAAAATCAAACATGACTTCAGATTTCTAACAGCTTTGTGTTAAATGAACATGCGACACTTCTTAAAGTAAGGGACACTGTGTACACTGATCGTGTTTTCGTTGGACCTCCAGGGGTTTTTTGAACTCAAATTTTTGTAAGGAGAAAGGATCAAGTTACTGAATAAATCTCCAACTTTTGATGAGTGATAAATATACAAAGCACAGCCAAATATATACATTTGATAAGAAGAGACATTAGGAATTTAAAAAGAAGGAAAAAATTACAATACTGCCATAATGTATCCAAATTGACCAACTTGCGGAACAAAATTTACCAAATAAGTAATTTTTCAAGAGGTCACAGCGACTTCTTTTGACCTAGCATCGGCTTAATTACGTAACGTAAACGCAAATACGAATAAAAGAAAGGGACAAAATGCGATACAAATTCAGCAGTTTTGAGGCTCATGGAGCGACCCTAATTACCGGTGCGTAAAACTAAAAGTTCATGACAGCTCAACAAATATCTTGACATCTTTCAGGCACTGTAGAACGCCTTACGAGTTTTTGAAGCTGCCCTCTGGTGAAATAGCCATGGAACGGCGAAAATCCATCCTTTAGATGTGATAAGTTCGACCCTTACCTCGCTCGTCTCTTTTAGTATCATCATCATCATCATTATTATTTTGTTACCAACTTAAGTCATTTATTTGGACTTTCTACGCTTAATCAGCATCTCAGATAAAGTGGGTTCCACCCTGTAACCTACGCAAAATAATATCCAAATCCAAAAATTCCTTTCCTCCTTTTCGGGATTATCACGAATTTCTCTTTTTACACACTGATGAAGAGACTCTCTCTGTAAACTACGAAAAGAATGTTTTCTGAAGCTTTTAACTTTCGTTTTATTCCTTTTATTCGTACTTTTAGTTACTTTGGGCCATTTTACTACTATAAACAGTCCTACATTTAAGTTTTTTTTCGTGGTAATGTGGAAAGGGAAGATATCTTGTTGACAATGACTTACACTTATAAAGACATACTTTTAATGCTCCAATGATTTAGAAAATATGGCATCTGGCATAGGTGTTATTTTACAAAGCTCAAATATTTGAAATTTTAAAATTTTTATATCACTTTCTCTATAGATTCAAAATGCAGTGAGAATATGTCATCTGATCGAAGCTGGCGGTTGTCGAGTTAAGTACTGATTTCACTTCATATTTCTTTCTTTTAACTCCCTATTTTTTTTTATAAAAATAAATAAAATGATAAATAAAAATAAATAAATCAATAAATAAAATAAAAACAATTAATAAAACTGAGCAACTAGTGTTCTTCGAAAAATCTACCTTTAAAGAGGAATTATAGGAGGGCACGGTTCTAACATTTTACTCCATTCTAGCACTTTTATTTTTAATAATGTTTTTACACAGAAAAGCGAATTTCTGTGCGATGAAGGAAAATGCTTATTTTTAAATTTCTTACATTTTAGGAAAAAATCGGCGCATAAGTGAAACATTTATCTTTAGAAAGACGCATAAACGAATGACACTCATTATTTTCCTATGAAATGTGCTGGGACCATTTAAAATCGTCGTATAAGTGAAAAAAGCGCATAAACGAGGCGGCGTATAAGTGAGAGTTCACCGTATAAAGTTTTGTATTTTTGTATTGGGGAAATTTTTGTTGTATTTCACGTAGTTGAACGTTTTTTGTTTGATACAATGAGAATCTCTTCTTACTGGCGTTGTAGCAGAATCAACCAAATTAATTTCTCATTGCTGCCAATCATAATCGCTGCCTAAAATATTTTTTAGGTTTTAATCCTTCTTATTTCCTGCATTATAATTTTATTCATTTATTTATTTGAAAGTATAGTCTTATTTTGTTGACCTACTTCTCTATTTGAAATCATTATCTATTCTATAAATTTCATAATCAAAATAAAGTTTCGTAATAAAATTGGAAAAATAATTGAAAGTAGAGAAACATTACTGTAATGCAGCAGTGCAGATAAAATGAAATAAAAACTCATTTCATTAACCCTTTAACTGTTAAGTTATTTTGATTTTTAACACTTTTCCAAGCACAAACCCGAGAAACAGTCGGGTTTGACAAAGAGATGAAGCCAAAATAAACGTCTCCCGATATATATTCGGGTATAACAATACGATACACTCAAAAAAAAAAAAAAAAAAAAATTACCCCGAGTAATACTCGGGAGTGACATTTTCGAAAACCAGCTGTGCCCGAGACTATCTCGGGCATGACAGTTAAAAGGTTAATGAAATTAAAATTCAAAGACACAGATAAGTAAACGTGGCTTAAAATGAGGAAAATATTTTGATCTTGCTTATCTATCTTGACTATCGTCTACTATGACTCGTATGTGCTTTTGCAGAGCGAAGCACCATGTTGCAATTTTCAGTGCGCCTTGGAAGCCCCCCCACGTCTTTTCAAACTTCTATAGGGCATTGCAATTGCGGTTCCAGTATATTTTCGCCTGTCTGAAACCCGTTCCATTAATGACTTATTGTAGAAAAATCCTTTCCTAACAGATTTTTTCCAATACAAAATCCGTAAACACGAGAGAAAGAAAGTTCTGGTGTCAGTCAGTGAAATTCAGCTGCTAAAAAATCAGTCAGATATTTTCTGGTGATAGCCAAATTTAACACGAATGTTCACAATATGTACATAATCGAGTGATCCGTAAAGCAAACATGATCCCTCTTTGTGTTATAAGTCGAAATTAAAAAGAACAAAAGAAAAAACAAATCTGGGAAGTGTGCTCGTCGGAAGTTAATTACAGGGGCCAGTGCGTCCTTTATATAGAATGAGGATCGTTGAATACTTTCTTGTCACTATTTCGTTTATTTTCAGTGTACTTTTTCCAATACGAAGAATACAATATTCCCTGGAATTAGCAATCATTGAACACATCGATTCCCTGTGCTGCAATATTTCGCCGGGTCATAATTTCCTGTGACTACTCCGTGGATTTTTTTGTGTACTTTTTCCAATGCCGAGTATGGCACTAACCCTGGAATTAGCAATTTTGAAACACACTGTGAAACAAGAAACTAAACCCTTTTCAAAAGACAGTTATTTTCAATAGCTTTGCGCTATTATGCCTTTCCTCTCATACGAAGTAAAATCAATTGAAAAATGACCTGAAGAGTTAACCTTTTTTCTTGAAGTTCAGACAAAGGTTTCAAGTACACGCGCATTGAAAACTTATTTATTGAACGCCCCATAGAAATGTATATGATTTTACTGCAAAAATGATTCCATTCTTGAAGAAAACAGTAAATCTCAGCCTTATGTGGTATACTGTAACAGAAACATTGCAAAAAGGACTCAATGAGGAATGTGTCCCCTCTCTAACTTAAAAGCATTGGTGGCTGAGCTGTTCACTTCGATAGTTAAATTGTGTCGAAATGAACGAAGAAAACCAGATACGGGATAATATTTGTTCCAGCTAATGTAATAACCCTGGAAGAGGGCTCAAAGCAGTAGCCTGTTAGTCAAGATAGTCCCGAAAATGTTTTATCGGATTCAAGTCTGGAAATTGCTGGATGTTCCGTTTACTACAATCTGTAACCCTCAAGATGTTCCACAAAAACAGCAGTTGTGCATCCCAATTCGTTATTAATAAAGCTAGCATATGGGGAGACATATAAAGGGCCAGGGGGAAAAAAGATGAAAGTCACCAAAAAGCGATTTCGAGAAAAACGAAGAACAAAGTTTGATTTCTCGAACTCCTTGTGTAGTTAATAGAGTTTTCATGCACATTTCGGTCGATTCTAATCTTTTTCCCCCTTGTTGTTCTACCAGATGATATTACTCCTTCATAGCCCCTATATAGCCCTAATATCTCAAAATTGACGAAAAAGTGACTTTCATCTTTTTTCCCTCTGGCCCTTCATATGTCTCAATAACATGGTGCCACTTTTCAATACTGAGGACAGAATTCAGTCTTTTAAAAAAAGTTAGAGGACGGACTTCCATCCGTCTTTCAGTGCGTCCAGTACGACTGGGGGCGTGGGCCGATCGTAGGCATCGACTCGTTCGGAGGCCGGTTCGAACCAGCGATCAAGATCCCCCTGATATGGTGCTGGAGCGTAAAATGCGTGGTCCAAGTCTCCAGTGAACGTACCTGGGGTGCTGGCCTAGGTTTGCTCGACCTAGTTGTTCAAATAAGAACAGAGCGCTCTCAGGCCTATCCGTTAACACGAAGCGTGGAGGTACGGGGACCTGGAGTGTGAATGAGATCTGACTCTGACTGTCCATTCCTTCTACTGTTCTATTTTTAGTGTTAATGAATCGAGCATGCGACTTCTTAACCGAGCAAGCGACTAGAGATTGCTAGACTCGACTGACTGTTCAACGAAACTGATGATAACAGTTGGAAATCAACTTTTACACACAGAAATACAAAAGCTTGATATTTGCATATTTCTTTGGATCATTAAATCTGCTTTTTTTCAAAATAATAGTGTTCATTGTTATTTTTCCACAAGATTTTTCTCGTGTTCGTTATTACCATTCATATGAACTGCAAATTTTATTTCTGCTGCTCCTTTCTTGTCGGTGAGATTCGGAAGACCTGATATAGCTTAACTTAAGAAGAACTATTTTAGCAATGCCCCAATAATACTAAATGCCCATCACTTTCTGGTTTTTAACCGCAGAGCAGAAACGAGCCTATTATACGGAAAGCATTGCCGTCTACCGAAGTTCTTCGAAACAAAAAAAACAGACAGAGAAATTAACGATTGGTTGATTTCTAAATTTACATTCAGAAATTACCCAATCAAAATTTAACTCGAATCGTTTAGATCCATCGTTAATAGCTGCAAGTTGTTAGGTAGCGTTCTCTTCCGAATGGTTGGATCACTTTTCGAGGCAAACGCGGTAGGCGTTTAGTATTAAGGGGGTGTTGGTTTTAGCCATTGGCTGCCACTTCACGACAGTTTCGATGACGGCTGTTTTAAATATTAATCATTATAAATCATTCACATACGTTCTTTTCAAAATCTGAATTAAACTACAAGGTTTAACTTAATTATTATAAATTTTATACAAAAGAAAGTTTAAATGCATATTTCAATATTTGAAAATAAATAGTTCAAAGCAAACAATCTAATATGGAAAACATAAAGTTGTATGAATTAGTGATCATCTGCTATGTTTAAGTGCAAGTAAAAGTTGAATTTTCTGGGTTTTATAACGCAAATTCAATCGCAATTGCTGACATTTTAATCAACGTACTAACTTCGAACTCATTACTTCTTATGCATTTTCTTAGAAATGTGAATAGAATAATGTAGTTTAAATGATAATAACTTGGATTTTTTTAACTTGTTTAAATTAGAAAAGTTCAAATTCGGACATCACGTACCGAGTTTAAGCTAAGCACATGCTGTGCTAAAGGTGGGCTGATTGGATTACATTTTAGTAACCATATTTTTATTATGACAATAACATTAATTATTATGATGATTTTGACTATCACCAAATTTTCTCATAATACAAAGTCTTTAGGGGCATTCCATAAATGATGTCACTTTGTTCAAAAAAACTGATCCATCCACCTCCTGTCACAATGTGTCGCATTTCACCTCACCCCTCCGGCCCCTACCGTCTTCTTGTTATATGTCACACTATAATACATAAACTTATTGTTACAAAAAATGCCTGACGTTACACTTTTTGCTACCCACCCCTCTCCTTTATCACATACATTTAATTCGACCCCCCAGTCCAGTCCCACAGTTAACAATGTATTGCTAAAACAAATAAATTAATAAATACATAAAGTAAGTAATTTCTTGCAAAACTTTTCTCATCTCTATGTTATGTATCATTTTACGGTACATATATGTATATCTTTTAAGCCCTTAAGCTCAAGTGTAGTGCATTCCCAGATTATTTATAAAGACCATAAAATCAAATGAATGTTGGTGCTCAGATATGGAGGAACTACAATATATGAACTCTTTTTACTCTCGGTTATGTTTTGGATGATATAATTCAACCGCGACGAGATGGCCGGTGTCAATCAAATGAGAAAACGAGTCCATTCCTTAAAATAGGTAGAATTTCTACCCATTCAAATTCCCCCATCAATTGTGAATCCCATTCCTCAATTTTCATCTGCGTATCACCCCTTCCTAAAAATGGACTATCCTGAAAAAAGGAGGAGTCATAGGGCATCTCTGCAAAGTTGGATTATACTGTAGGTTTTATTCTTCATTTCTTTTTCAATTTTAGCCTCAATTGTCCCTGTGCTTGTATTGTTCAAACAAATTCATTATTTTCTTATAGTTAATACGTTGTGTTTTCAATTGTACATTTGCAATATTTTTTCTGCAGTTTTCAACTTCTTTACACGCGCTCGCACACATATACAGTGTTCTGAGCGAGTGGGAGTACTCCTTTTTATTTTCAATATTTTGTTAGCTATGACTGAATATTATGTACAGTGACTGAATATTATGTAATTCATAAAGATCGGTAGAACACCATCCATGTCACAACACAGATGAATTCAGCATCGTGCTCTCGTAGATGTTGGACTGAACGCTGAAGTTCGGGGATTTACCACAAAACATTCGAGACAATATGGCGCTGAATTCATCTCTGTTCTGACATGTATGGTGTTCTACCGATATTACTGATTCTAAAGACTTAAGGTAGTAGTCTGGTAACTTGTGTTCAGAAAATCCAAACCTTTTTTTTTTGCTTAATTTGAAAGTACAATGTCTTGAGAATATACTGTGAAAATTTCAGATAGAAATTCGAAATATTTCGCTAGTTATAGCGCGTTCCTAGAGCGCCTCGGAGTTTGTTATTGAACTTTAAACGCGTTTTTCTCAAAACATTGCTTTTCTGGTCGACCCGGGTCCTAACTTTTTTTCTACAGAACCGATTGCTTTTAAATTTTAACGGGCTATTCTACACACTTATAGTTCTCGTCGGAACTAACGAGAATTTTTTTTACCCCTAACTTTTTATTTTACAACCCTTTCTTTGCTAAAATAAAAGGACTTTTTTTTTTGAAAGTCCGCCATTTTGTTATTTACTCTTCAAATTTAACTTTACTAGTTCCGACCAGAATGACATGTCTATAGATTAAGAATAATCAAGAATATTTGATTTCAGATAACATCAAGAGCCAAAATCACCCGGGTCAAACACGTACATTTTTTTGAGGTTCTAACTTCGAGTGACAATAATAATAGTAATAAACTATTAATTTTTTTCAAATAATTTTTTTTTAAATATTTTCAATATGTAAATAAAAACACTCTTAATATTCAAGATAATTCATTTTTATTTTCCTATAAAAAACCACCCTCCAAAGAAGTCATGAAAATAGACATAAGTTACCAGACTACTACCTTAAAAGTAACTGTATATAATGAACATTCAATCATAACCAACATAATGTTGAAAATAAAAGAAGGATGTGCCCATTTCCGAAACTCTGCGTATTTTTGTAGGTATGTATGTATAATGTAAAAACCAATATTTTTGTCTTAAAATTTCCATTTTCAAAAATACTTTAATGCATTGAGAAAAAAAAAGTGGCTTAATATAGAAGAACAGTAAGCATAAGTCAAAGAAAATGCGGTGATAATTTTTTGTGCTGTTCTTTTTATGTTTCTTTTAGCAATGCACTCTTTCTTAATTCTTTTATCCTTAAATTTGCGCATACAGCGCTATGCTTGAAATGTGATTTAAGTTTGGTAAAATATTTTGTTGGCACATCACCCTCTGGATCAGCAATTTCCAACCGGTGGTCCAGCGGACCGGTACCAGTCCAAAGAAAAATTTGATCGCTCCTCAGAGATTTTCGCTATTCCACGTTAGAAAAATTTTCTTATTCGGAAAAGAAAAGAAAGAAGGAGAACAAATTGAAAAAATAATAATACCATGTACATTTTTCACGATTAATTTTCTTAAGTTTCTACGATTTTTAAGTTATGTTTATTGCTTAAGTGCAATCTTTAAATAATTGCTTACATCTCAGTCTTAGCGTTAATTTTTTTTTAAGTTCTTAAACGCCAAGTAGAGATTTATGTATATGGTTATTAATCCATTCATTGCTACTGTTTTGTCAAAAAGGGTTGAAGAAAACCTCCGCTCTTCGCAAGAAGTGCTGTGTTTAGTGTTTAATGGTCAAAAGTGTTTACGGTAACCGGATTGTTTTTTTTTTCCTTCAAAAAAAAAAAAAATAATAAATAAATAAATAATTAAAGAAATGAATAAAATAAAATTAAAGAAAAAAAAAAGCTCATCGGTCTATAAAAAAACGTTTTTATCGGTCAGCAAACGCAAGTATTTTTTTTTTTTTTTGAATTAAAAGAAATCCCCAATCCATAAATTTTTCCCAATAATTCTTGCCGATCCGTGGATCAAAAAAATTTGAGAAACGCTGCTGTTGATGGTTCGAGTTTATTGAAATGCACTTATCTCATTTTTGAATTTGACTGGGCATTTATTTTACTTCGTTGAGGACTCTAAACTTAGTCATAGAATATGAAAGTTTTGTGTTTAAAGAAAAAGCTATATATTTTTTTTATCTATCTTTTTAAATTTTTAATTTTTGGTAGTATTGAAATTCTTATGTCTTAATAACATGGAAGAAAAAATATAATATACAAGTTATTTGCATTCAATAATTTATAAAATAAATTTATAATGATCTTTAACCCTTAATGCCTAGCGTCCCTTTTTAGGGATGGTCCAAAAAGGGTCTGAATTTCCCCAAAATGAAAATTTCAACCAAATAATAGTGTTCAATTAGTACCTTGGTATTGCTTCAATTCGTTATTAACAGATTGCTACACATAACCGTTGGAAAGGGTGTTCTGTAGTAGTTTTAATATGATCTTTATCAAAAATGACATCGTTCACAATCTCAAGAAAAAAAGCTAAGTTTTCAAAGTTATTCCCAGCTTCCCAGTTTATGTTAATTGCTGATTTTATTTCTTCGTATAAAATGTCTTTTTAAATATTATATCGTAGGCAGAATTTTTTTTTTAGTAAAACAAGTATGTACCCTCTGGAGTCTATCGTAACTTTTAAGGGAAGATTTTTCTTTCCTTAATAAAAAAATTATTTCTTACATAATATTTTTTAAATTATTTTTCCTGTCCATTAAACACTGTTTGTAACCAGTATACAAAATATCTTTGGAAAAAAAATGTCAGGCATTAATGGGTTAAAGGATAAGTAATGACTTCTCATTTGCTTGTTAAAGTATACGTGCACAATTTTAAAATATTTTCTCACAAAAAATTACAATAAAAAAAAATCGCACTGCTATAAAACTAACCGAAAGGATATTTCCCCCCTTAAAAGATATAATTAATTGTTAAGCAGGGATTGTCTTTAACGCTAATGAACTGAAATCGATGCCTACCTTTCGGGAAAAAGCGACAGCCTCATAGATCCAGAGGAAGAGTGAGGGGCGCTCCGGAATCAACCTGTTTTCGCAGACATCAAAGTATTATAGAAATACGTTTATAAAGGGCGCAAACGCCCCCTTCGTCACTGCGCAGATCGACAAATCAGAAGCCGCCAATCCGTGCGCGAGTTTCTCTCCCACCTTTTGCCGCACTTTAATTTCGCGGAAAAATTCTTTTGCCCTGCGCTCGGCGGAAGGTAGAATTTCGAAATAAGTCAATTTGGGTGGCTGTTTCTTTGTCTGAATATGGCCAGAATATGGAACCGTATGGGTATTTTGGGTAATTAGTCGGGTTTCACTAAGAAAACAGCTGGAAAGTAATACCGAAGATTCTTAGAGAAAATAATAGCGTTTTAATATTTGAAGGGCTTGGGAGTTGAAGGGGTTAAGTGACAAAACAGAAATTGCGAGTAATTAAAGTTCAAACTTTTATTGTCGCAGTTGTTGCAGCTTTTTTGTTTTCTAGTTTTGTCGTTAGTGTGCGTATGAAATTGGTCTATTGACATCTTCTGTTTGATGTACCAATTTTTATTTGATTACCTGTATCCATTGCTTACCATTGTACAGAGTGTTTATCTTTTAAAATGTAACTTAGCCCTTTCATCCTCCAAGCCGTTTAATTATATATTATCCAAATATTAATCGTAATACATTTTGGATGTATCTAATATATATGAGCATATTAATCGAATTTTTTAAAAAGAAATGTTACCTGAATAACATTTCTTTATTAAAATTCTATTACTAATGAATTGAACTTTAGTATAAATAAGTTTGTTTAATAAATGTTAAAAATTAAAAGTTTTGAAAATAGGTTAATAAAATAACGTCGCTTGTATGACTCGGTCTCTGTTTTCTCACTAACAGCTTTTGGGAGAACTATCCTTTGCGAAGACAACATTTTTTGCTACAAAGACGAAAAATATTTTATTTCTGTTCTTAGTTTTTTTATAGGACTGATTTTTTCGTTCAGTTATTTTTTTTCCTTGATTTTTTTAAGAGCGAAAATTACATTTTATATCTAATCACTTCAATCGGATTTATTTAGTTGTTATGAAATTGGATTTATTTTTTATTGTTGTGCATAAGTTTTCAATATTATGTAGGGGAAGTTACAAAATTTATATCAATAAGACAACATACGAGGTGCAATTGTTACTTTAAAGTTTGCATACTTGTTTTCATATAACTTCTACTTTTCACTTCAATTTCTTCTTCAAAAGACGGTTTTGTAGTTGTGATTGTAAGTATAGCTTTCAATTCGTAACAATGGAATCAAAATATTTAAATTGCTAATTTCAAAAACATTAGTTTCAAAAATGTTTGAGCTCTTAAAAAAAAGCTCTTTAATAGCCAAAGTTCAATATTTTCACTCTAACTAAAATAAGTTGGTAAAACTCATTGTTGTTGATGCATGTGTCTTTTTCTTAAGACTTCACACTTGTTTAAACTATAATTATTATTTTTTAATTGTTAGGTTTCAATTGTTTAATAATTCATCGTTTAATATTCTTTATTTTGCTGATGCCAACAAGGTTGTAAGAGTAGTTTAATGAAAATGTAATAGGGATGTAAAAAATATTTAATTAAAACCACACCTAAAATAAAGAAATTATTCAATTTTTCGCACCTAAAAGTTTCAGCCAAAATGAGCGCAATTTTAAGAGAAGAAAAATGATACAACGTAATTAACAGTGCGAATAAAATGATTAAAATGGACTTAAACATTTCTCCACAATTTTTTCAAAGGGAATACACGTTTCTTAATTCATAGGTATCAATTTGTTTTGTTAAAATGAAATTATTTAACTCATTTTTCTTATTGAAATGCATAAACTAAAAACGTATAAATAAATGCCCTTCATTATACGCCAAAGAAGTAATTATATTAAAAGTATAAATTTTCTCAAACACCCTTTAAGAATACTATAAGCTTTGAAAATGGAAACCATTATATTTTAATCATCTTAATTTTTACTTTACATTAGATGGCCATTGTAAACTCTAATTAGTTTTTGTTTACCTAACTTACGTCTTTTATGAGAGCTGAATTGATTCCTCCCACAATGAAGATATTGGGAAACATTTAGTATCAATTCAAAAATGTTCACTTGACTGTAGTACTTTATTTCAGTATAAATCCGGTTTTCTCAATTATCCTCTCATTCCTCCTAATTTATAAGCATAATATATAAAGGACCAATCTAATTAGTTTAATTAGACTAGTATTTATATATTATGCCTGCTATCAGAAATCATTATAAATATTCTTATTTTTGCAAACTTAGTTTTATTAGTTTTCAGTCATTTAATGATGAAATACACTGTTTAGGTGCTCAAATGAAAATAGTAATTTAATTTCTAATCAATAAATTTAATTACAACTGCCCTTCAATTGCTGGAGTTCTTTTTTTTGTGATTCAATTTTTATTCACTAAATATCGCCTTTTTATTTACTTGTTAAAAAAGAATTATTTGAAGTTGCATCATTTCAAATTCAAATTTTTTTCAAATACTAAAGTAATTCTAAAAATTACGCGAATTCCCACTTACAATTTACTCAATTGTATTTTTTTCACTATTAGTAGTTTAAAAATAATTTTAAACTTATTTCATAATAGAGAATTATTATAATTCCCATTATTTCAAATTCAAATGTTTTTCAAATACTAAAGTAATTCTCATAAATAATTCCCACTTACAACTAACTGAATTGATTTTTATTTCTCTAAATCTTTTTTTACTATTAGAAGTTAAAAAATAACTTTTAAAAGTCCTTTTTTAGCCCGAACTTAATAGTAATTTTCATTTTTGCCCTTAACACATCACTGAAAATAGCAATAATTATTTTATCAATCAAAGCTCTTTCGCCAAGCAATATTTTAAAACTTGCATCAAAACAAAACGAAAAATGAGCTTTAAACTAATCTGAACACACCAACAGCGGTTCACAGCAGTATTAGTCACTCCAAGTTGTTCAAGTCGGCCAATCCGCTTTGAACCAGTGGGGACTAGTTTTCCCGTTTTGGAATATTTTTCTTTCCTTTTTTTTTTCACGCGATCTCGATTCAGTCTAGCGATATTTTTGCGCCTCAAACAGCACAGATGATTCTATTTGGATTTTTCTTAGGATTATTTTCTCCACACACCTAAAAGCTGATTCATATCCTTAGAAATTCTCAAACTGCGACGAACATATCTAAGGTGAGTGCAAAACATCTTGTTTGCATTTTTACATGTTGTTAGAAACTAGGTGTAAGAAAAAATACTGTGAGATTCCCCCCTATTGCAATAAAAATCATAATTTAAATCGATATTTTACGGAGTATTTGGAGTTGCGAGAAATAAGAGAATGCATGTTATTTAAGTACAAAATGGAATTAGTACTTCCTGTTTATGTTGATACGTTGAACTTTTGAGATAAGTAACCCTTTCGGAATTACGCTTTCTTCCATATTAAGAGAGTAAGAGTCGTTAACTAAGATGGTATTCAAAGTATTTATATTCAAAATAGTTTTAATAGAATATTTCAGTTAATCTTCAATACGTATTCAATACACTTCGATCAATTTCAAAAAATAAAATAAAATAAAATATGTAAATAAAAATAAATAGATAAATAAATAAATTACAGTGAACTCTTACTTATACGCCGCCTCAATTATGCGCCTTTTTCACTTATACGACGATTTTAATTGTCCCAGCACATTCCATAGCAAAATAATGATAGTATCATTCGTTTATGCGTCGCTCAAAAGATAAACATTTCACTAATGCGCCGAATTATCTCTAAAATGTAAAAAAAAAAATAATTTATTCTCTTTAAAAAATAAGTGTTTTTCTTCACTTTTCTCTTTAATCTTTCGCCTTTATTGCTCACGAAAGGCATTTTTTCCGCATGAACTAGAGTTTAGAGAATTATCTACTATGCATCGTTTTATAGGGAACAGTTTGTAATTAGGTATGCTCCAAGTTTGTTTTCTCTTTGTCATTGTAGTTACGTTACAGTAATTGCCAAACCGTGGTAATATGTCCCTTTTCTAAAGAAACATTCGTATTCATTCTCTCATTAGAAACTATGCAGCGTTTTAGTCCTTTAAATATTTTTGTTCACTTATACACGTCTTTCTCACTTATCCGCCTTTTCTGTTGGTCCCTTGGGCCGGCGTATAAGTGAGAGTTCGCTGTAATTAAATAAATAAATCAGGGTTCATTGCAGAAGAGGCAGTGAGTATATACAATATCTTTCTTCTATTATGTAGATAATAATAATAATTATAGCTATATTTAACCTCGTGAAATAGTAAAATATTTTTTATTTTAAATACTTACTCTATCACCGCTCACACCAGCGTACAGTAATATAATATGATCGCAAATACTTAATATTATGTTAAACACGTTGATTTTAAGTAAGTAATATGGCTGGGGATTTAAGTATCAAATAAAAATATCTTAGTTTACAAAAAATCTATTAGATTAATGACAAAAATGAAGGATAGGAGCACTTGAATATTAGAATGTTATTTAAACCTAAAAAAAAAAAAAAATAAAGAGCTTCACTATATTTTCTTACAAAGTAATTTTTTATTAACACGTTAAAAATACTAGGAAGTTACAAAATAAAGAGTTAAAAGGACTTGCTTATTATTCTGAATATTTATACTTCTATCAAACCTCTCATCCCTGGGGAGGATTGATACTCTTTCAAGGAAATTTTGATACAATGCAGACAAATGGTAAAAACAATACAGAAAGTTCAAATTCTGTCTCATACAATCCTCTGAATTAGTCTTTAAATATTTGAGAACACACATATGCTTCCAAAGTATGTATGCTTCCAAAGATTTACTGCAACAAGTTTTAAAGTAGTTGCATATTTAAAAATTATCTAACTTGTTTTTCTATTTTGGAAAGAAGCACATTGATGCAGTGTTTACTTTTAAATCCTAGTTTAAATTTATCATTTTAAAGTTTTATGCAAAATTAAGGTCAGTAATGTTATCACTTTGATAGACAAATTTGAGTGCTTATGTTTTTGCGATCTGTCCCTTTTCATATATAAGAACACCTTCCATTAAACATATTTCGAAATAAGGTAATTTTTTCTGATTGTCCCCGCAAAATGAATGTTGTTTCTTTTTCTTCTTCCAAAAAAAAAAAAAGTGAAAAAATGATATTTTAAAGCTTTAATTTTATTGCTGATTAAATATACGTAAGATAAAACTAAGTCTTAATGATTAACATACATAATATAAGTTTATACACAACTTAAAACTTTATTTTCAAGCATGTATAAGTGTATCATTTCTTCTCGCTATATCTACGTATTATTCCTCCCAATACAGCTTCATTTAATGGTCCGTCCCTTTGTTTTATTTTAGCAACAGAACAGTAAAAGTAACTTACTCAAAATTACCTTAGTAATGTGCTTTGTAAATCATAAAATGTACAAGATACTGTCTTCATAATAAAGAGAGCCATTAAGAAAAAAACAATAGCTGTAAATATTTACAGTGTAGAACCAAAATTCTTAAATTTTCAATCAAATCAAAATTCTCATTTGTTCAAATTTAAATCCTGCTAATAGTCAGCTTTCACACTCATCAGAACGATTGTGTAATGCTATTTGCTGGGAAAAATTGAGCCAATATTTAGAAAAGTGCCAATTTGAAGTTGGAGTTTTCTGAAAAAAAAAATGTTTTGCAGAAAAAAACTAATATTGGATTTTAAGTCTAAATTGGATCTAAATGCAAGAAAATAAAAGGGGGGAGGTCAAGGAAGTTATTTACCCCCTCCTTAGATTACTCACTTTTAAGCCGTTACAGATCTGATGAATTTTACAGATCTGATGTTAATATGAGCTACATATTGGAGTTTATGCTTTCAGTCTTCGTTAACATCTCTAAATATGATATTATTTCCTTGCATTTTTAACATAGAATTAAGATAATTATATAAAAATTTATATATTAGGCTAAAAAATCAAATTTCATTATAAAAAAGCATTTCTTGGAAATAAAAATGAGCGATAAGATTTTCAGATAAAATAAATTATGAGATTACCAAATCCAAGCTAATAAAACATTTGTTTTGTTTTGAAACAACACACAACTTCAACTTTTTCAACACACAACTCTGCTGTTTGCTTTTCTTTAATTAGTTGCAGGAAATTTAATTTCTTGATCAGAAATTCAAATTTAGCATGCTAGTTATTATCTAGTTATTTAGCGAAGTTATGAGAAATTGAAACACCAAAAAAAAAATAATAAATAAATAAATAAATGAAATAATAATAATTAATTAACTTAATTTCTGCAGTGTCAATTTTTCTCATTTTACTAACTTCTATTGTCAGGTTATACAAACCACAAATGAAGCAATTGTACTAACACTCATTGCTTTTCATTTTTTAAGAACAAAAATATTCAATATATGGCTAAAACCTATGATTTTTGCTTTTTAATAATTCTGAAACGTGTGAGTTAGTTCTGTAACATATTCGCTGTTTTTCAATGTTACCGCTCTGACAACTGACAAAGTTTTTTTTTTAATTTCCGAGTCGATCGCACTAAACCAAAATCAAACACGTGGTTTTTTCACTTGTAATAAAAGACTACACTTATATATAAAATAATTTTTAAAATAATAAAAACTGCGCATTTTAGAGCGTGTTACCGATCTGATGACTCAAATGACACACATTTTATAAAATCACTTTTAAAAACCTTACCTACAATTTTAGATGCAGAAATGCAAATTTTTAATTACGATTCGATAAAACATCCCACCAGGTACTCAGTATCACGTGGTATAGGTGCAGGAAATGATTTTGGGAGCCTAAACATAGATCGGAAGTTATTGTTACCACTCTGACGGCGGAACTTGGGACACGCTTATTTCGCATTGGCTAGAAAATCAGAAATCGATTAAAACAAAAATGAAGTAAAATATTAACAAAGGGGTAAAAATAGAATAGTTTTTTGTGCAAGTGCTTTTTTTTGGGAAGTTAGAAAGTGCGCATGACCTGTTTGCATGCTAAGCTTTGCTACTGGGGACACGTTACCGATCTGATTTTCGATGTATAAAAACAATTTTTTTCTGAAGAAAAAAATTTTTTTTTCTGATGTTATTAGATGAAATGAAAGCAGAACCTTATCTTCTTTCTCGGGAAAATAATTTTTTTAACTAGTTTTTGAAATACTAGTGAAAATTCACTTGGGACTCAAATTGGCACTTTTCTAAATATTAGCTCAATTGTGATTGTATCAAACCTCCATTACCTCTCCTGTGTTAAGGAAAAAATGTAAAAAAAAAAGACAAATGGCATTAAAGATGTTACACCAACCATGTATTTTTAGCTGCATTGTTTCCGTTCATTTAGGCAGTTAAAAAAAACATATTACATTTTGTACATTTAAATTATAATAATAAATAATAGATAAAAAGTATAAAATTAATATTTTTCAATAATAAAGAAAAAAAAGGTATGGAAATGGGGAAAAAATCGGCATAAGCTTTTTCCCGAAGACAATTTTGAGTTCGGGGAAAAATCCGTGGAGCCCTTTTCTGAACTATTAAATGTTTAAAGATTCATACCCGTCGCGATTTACAGATTCTGGTGGGAAACGTGCTATGGTGGTTCAGTCGCTATACCCGCTTTGTAAAAATGTATTTAAAAAGAATAAATCGTTTTCCATTTTCTAAACTAAAACTTTCAGGAAAAAATTTCAAAACAGCAAAAAAAAAAAAAAAAAGCTTCTCACATTGAATATAGTGAAAACACAATAAGGCTAACATTTGTAAACCCTTTGACTCCAATTTTATCCTTGAACTCCAATTTTATCGAACTGCTTTTTTCCTTTCATGATTAATTCTAAAAGAAAAGAAATGCAGTTAATTGCAAAGCTTTTTTTTTTCTTGATATACTTCTATTCTTTTGGATTAACTAGCTTTTTTATTGGGGGGGGGGGGGGGTTGGTATTCATTCTAAGAACATGCTTTAACTATTTTCCGTAGAGTTGGATGTAATTTATTGTGTTCTTTGTACTTTTCAGTATTTTCATCGAATAGTTGTTTAGCTACTTCTAAAACTCAATTCAGGACCCAACGTTATATTCAGAAACTTAATTTTAAAAACTAGAACGATTCTTACCCAAGTAGCACACTTCGTTTTTTAAAGGTTGTAAAATGATTATTAACGTTGTAACAACCGCTTAAAAACGTTTATAAAACGTTTAAAGGTTATTTGTGCTACCTGGGTAAGTTATTTTTTCCATCAATGTTGTATTTAATATTGAGGAAAAAAAGCAATAAAGTCAACAAATGTTTTTAATATTTTAATTTATTTTTTAAGAACTCTAAACCACTTCTTTTGCAAGTAAACATAACAATAAAAATAAAATAT
>JAXGGA010018412.1:0-22141 GCA_038373865.1 Uloborus plumipes
GTTTTAAAAGAATATTCAATTTTCCCTCTTTATTTTGCTTTTGCGACTAGCAAATTTACTAGTAAGGATTATCGTTCCTTTTCCGCGTTTACCTGGTCCTCTTGAAAACAACTGAATGTATTTAAATTTCAAATGCTTTTTGATCAGTGTAGTTCGTTTTAATATGAGGTCGGCACTTAGGGTCTGGATTTTTTTATTTTTTTAAATTTAATCCCAATACTTGTACTGTTTTGTTTTGGGTTTATGGTCAGAATGATTACCTTTTATGCGAATGCACCATAAAAAATTAAAACACTGGAGAACGGGGGGGGGGGGGACTTTTAATTTTTAAATTATAACTGTGCCCCCCTGTCGGGCAAGCTTGCCCCCCTGTCGGGCATTTAATAGAGCCACCTCTGATTTTGAAACTGTGGATAGAAGAAAGTAACGCCCCACACCTAGTTTTTTATGAGGGAAAAATTCTCAATTCACCCAGAAGTACTGAATTTTGCCGATTGAACAAAAGATAAATTAATACCTGCATGCATAGATACTTACATATAATGAGTAGAGACATAAGGTATCATTTAAAAAATAAAAATAAGCTGTCTCGAAAATTTTCAAATCACCAGTGAAAATTTTCCGAATAAGAAAATTTTTTGGGAGGTCACAGTGTTCTTCCATCGGGGCGCCCATGATAAAAGACTTAGAAATTATGTTGACTGATGGGGAATCACAGCATATAAATACGCTTAATCAAACAGAGAGGTCTTTAGCAACCTAGATTCTGAGAGACCCTAGGTTTTCGTAGAAATTTGAAAAGGGCTCAGAAGGTTATCACTATTTGCTTAATCACAAATCCAAACTTTAATTAAAATTCAATTTTTATAAAAAATCAAATGTTCTAAATTATTTCTTAAATAGTTCCCTACTCAGAAGGTAAAATTATCTTGGATCGAAACTACTTTTCATAACTGATACCTCCAAATTCTTAAAAAAGGAAATAGAACTACAAATTGGTGTAACTACTAAGGATGCAACGATTAATCGGTAGAACCGATTCTTGGGCCATAATTGGTTCCATTGCCGATTATTTATAATCGGCTGAATTTTGCCGATTAATCGGCGAAAAAAAGTTTTAAATATTATTTTTCAAAGCATACCTTCAAAAGGAAACTAGGATTAAATTTACTAACTTTAAATAATTTTCTGCAAACATTACTATAACATGTAACATGGAACTGTAAGTTCCATAGCAAAACAAAAAGTTGAAATAGTGTCTAAAACTAATAAATGAAATATCACAAAATAACCCTCAGAGCTGATTTTCACATGGCACTCGTATGAATAATAAAATTACAGGACATATAAATTGAATGAGAAAAACATGAGTATTTCATTTTATTTACAATCGTCCAAAGTTTGCCGACTAAAATTGGGGAAAAATATTTTTAAAATGAAATTACTTTAAGTATGCCATAAACAAGAATTTACCATGAAAAATGCTTATAAACAATAAATAAATAATTTTCTGCAATCACAATGACATGAATTACGAAAGTGTAGTGAGAAAAACAAGGCAAATAATTCAAAAACTGCATAATGGAAAAAATATTAAAAAAACTAATCCCCATGGTTGATAGAGATTTTTTAATGAATTAATTTTCCCAATTTAAATAAATATGCACAGATAGGCAATGTTGAAACATTTTTCATGTGTCGATATTTTTCTCCATGGCTTTCAGACAGTTTTGAAATTTTTTCAAAAAATAAGTTTTGAACTAAATTTCGTTGCTAATATTTAAAAAATATATTTAAACTTAGATTGCTCCTACATTAACGTGCTCACCAGTTTCCCTTCTGTTTTTTGACTTAAATTTTTGTGTTAAGTTAATTTTAATAACAATAATATAAAAATTAGCTAAAAGAAAGTGGATGAAATTTTGAAATTATTTTGGAAAAGTTACAAAAATATATAAAAAAATAGTTCAGAAATTTATTAATCACTAGTGCTTCTAAAATCGAAATTGTAATAGGAAAAAAAAGTGATGAAAAGATTTATAGAATTAAAGATGATAATTAATCAGCCAAACTGATAAATCGGCAGTTTAACCGGTAATCTGCCAATTTGCTTATAGGTGCCTCCTTAGTTATTACTGAAAATAAATTGAAACTAAAATACAGTCGAGCATTTTTGGATTTATTATTTGATTATGCATTTTTGGACTGACATTAAAAGAATGAAATGATCTCAAAATTTCCAAAAGGTCTGTGAAACATAGTTATTTGTTTCAACCTAAGGAGAAAAAACATCTTTCTCTTCATTCTATGCGACAAAAGCAAAATACAGAAACGGATTTGATGCTGAAGCTCACAATAGGTTGCTGATTTAAACAATTATTTCAGATTTGAAAAATAAACACAGCTTTCTGATTTTTTTACCTTTTTATTTATTTGATTTATAGCTTTAATAAATATAAGCAGGGCTGGATGTACACCTCAAGCCAAACAAGCAAGGGCCACGCTTTTCTTGACGAACCCCCAAATCCTTAAAAATGCAAGATTCGTTCCTGAAAAATGAAAACTACTTGAAAAAATAAAAATCATTTCCGAGTTCTTGAAAACTTTGAAAGTTTTTGATAATGTAGTTGTAAACCTTAAATTTCATAATTTCTAACAGATGTAAGAAGAGGGGGGGGTACCAAAATATATCAAATTCAGCTCCTTGATGCATCCTGTATCAAAAATGTGAAATTCATGGTTCTTGCATATCTTTAGCATACTGCTTTGAATAAATTTTTGTGCTTCACATATTTAATCCTGGATCCAATATTTTGAAAGTTCTTTTGTTACTGCTTTATTTTATCTATATTGTATTAGGTTAATTTGTCTTGCACAGGGGTCTCCAAAATTTTCACCAGAGGGCCAATTTTTGAAAAGTTTTCGAGACTTGCGGGCCACCCCCCCCCCCATAGAAAGTTCTATCCTGCACATAGTCATACATATAATTAAGGCTAAATCCGACTGAATGTAGGATTTTATTTCGTCACGCTGTTTTTAATTCACATCTATTTTTTATTGGCTTGTATTTATAAGCAATTTATGTCTCTTCAAACTTCGATCGTGTAGAGGGGCGGCTTCTGCATTTTCTGTCCGAGGCGATAGGATTGCAAGAGTCGCCTCTGAAAACTAAAACCTGGATCCGCCCTCAATGCCAGTTAGTTCTTGTTCGAAATTAGGGACTCTAATGCTGGTCGAATCTCGGTGGTCCATTTTAATACATGCATTTTTTCGGCTTAAAAACTCTTTTTTGCTTAAAGAAGAGGTTTTTGAAAGTTTCTACTTAGAATGATGATGAAAGAAAATTGAACGATTCATTTGGTATGAAATACTCTCTTTATAATCTCAGTTATCTGCTTTTAAGCCTGTTGGCTCCTCATCAAAAAATAGGGCAAAAGACACATTCTCTTTTTATTTATACCTTTTCCAGTTGACGGATTTATTACATCGCAATTGCGATGGGCCCCTACGACCCCGTTGAGCCATTAAAAAGGATATAAAAATTCACACGATAAATATTTTACATAATTGATTCTTATTTTTACATGATAGAACAACATAAATGATCATCGTCGATGGAAAAAAAAACCCGCAACGACTATTAGTTTTTAAAAATAATTTTTAAAGTTGAGCGATGGTGACGTCAGATGGCTGATGGATTTTCCGCCAGAATGCCAAGGCGAGAAACTGTATCGGACCGGACGGAAACCGCTTTGCAGTGGCTGTTCCCGTTAGCTGTTGGAAAATGGTAGAAGTCGCCAAGTAATGATTCGCTAAAAGATTTGAATATGGCTTTCGCCTCCGCAAAAAGTTAAAAAACATCATCACTGACACTCACTCATGGCAGGTTGTAGGATTGGCCTCTGAGGAATCTAATCTCCACAGTGAATTAATAGACTTAAACTATTTTTGATAACGGAAGGAAAAAGAAACTCCGCAATGAAAAGCTCGTATATCTGCAATACATTTTTTTGTGTGGACGGCTTTAAACTGCAGCCATCCAACGTGACTGGTTTTGTTTCCAAGGAGTTTTTTTTTCGCTTGGGTTTTTTTTTAAATTCATTAACAATCAATTATTGTGTTTTAAAATTCGGCAATGGTGAATTTTTATGTTTTTAGGGCGCTTTTCCACTTACCGACACGGCAACGATAAATCGTAAGCGATTGTCGTCATCCGACATTGGAGCACCCAAAATGCATTAAAATATGCTATGCGCTTTTCCATCTCCCGATTCCAGGATGATTGTGCCGTCTCCGACCGAACGCTGTCATTTGTCGTCCCATTCGTGTCGGAAGGCATCCGTCTCGCCTTTAAAATCGGGAACATAATCATCCATCTGTTTACTTTCTTCGAACTATAGCAATGGCGTTTAAATTCGATATCTCTGTATTAATAAATATAAGCTTCAATTTGCAGATGATAAACAAAAGATGTAGCAATAAAACAATTTTATTCATTTTATTCGGTATTTTGTTTCATTATTGTTGCTCAGACAATTTTTAATGCTACAAAAAAACTCAAATTTTCATTCTGATAGTGTTGGAGCCGCCGAGCGATAAATGACGAATCTATTCGCCCAGAAGCGATGGTGTCAACGAAGAGACGATTTACAACGAAACATATTTTTTAACGAATTCTCTTCATTATAATGAAATGGGGAAAAACTCGCTTAGTACTAAAGAGCACTACAATTACGAAAACAAAACAAAACAACAATATTGCGACTACCAACTATATCATGGCAAACTGTGGACTTAATTTTAAAAAGTTCTATGGCAACCTTTTGAGAATATTAGAGGTCTTGGAGATTAGATCCGCCATTTATCGCTCTGTGATTCCAGCAGATAGTATGCGTTTCGTTCTTAGTAAACAAGGTGAGAATGTAATAAAGTTGTGAATATCATGCACTCAATATCGTATTTTTCATTTGTTTTCTTTTTCTGGAGGTAAAGTAAATATAACAGTCGTAATCTGATAAATGGAGGAGCCATAATAATATACGTGTGAGCACAGTGCTCTCTCGAAATGAAATGCGGTGGAAAATGACCCGTTCGCAGAAACGATATCGTTTGAGTGGAAAAACAGTGCTATAAACGACACGACACAGTACTTATCGTTGCAGTATTACCGTCCGACTTTCGTCGTTGTCGTGCGGTCAAGTAGAAAAGCGCCCTTAATGTTTTAACAATATGTCGTAGTCAAAGTAGGAATATTTGAATCGTTTATTTCAGAAACCACCTAAGTACGCTTTTTTCAATTTTCGGAAAACTAAAAAAAAAAAACTGTTTTGCAGCTTAAATATAGGTTTAGTCTCCTTCAAGTATTTTTTTACCAAATAAAAACATGCTATTGAGATAATCTGTAGTCTATTTAATTTTCTTTCCTCTAAGTTTTTGAGTTATAAATTTTTGAAAAACATTCACTTAGGTGGTTTCTGCAATAAATGAGTGCATCCAAAGTGATTTTTTTATAAATTATCATTAAAATTAAGCCAATACATTAAATTTTACCTGTTGTGGCATCATAGGTAAGTAATAGACACATTTAAGTATAAAAAAGAGCTTTTTTTCTTTAAGTTTTTGAGCTATAAATTTTTGAAAAAATTGCACTTAAGTGGTTTCTGCAATAAATGAGTGTATCCAAAGTGATTTGTTTTTAATTATCACTACAATTAAGTCAAACCATTAATTTTTACCTATTTTAGTATCAAAGGCAAGTAACAGACACATTTAAATATAAAAAACAGCTTTTACTATGCCTGAATTCAAAAATACAAGTTGACTACACACTACACTATGTCTAGGGTAAGTGCTCCAGTAGTCGGCCATTTAAGAGATCTTTTGTGGATCTTGGATAACCTAGAACTTTCAGCTATCAATACAGCAAAAAAAACAAGGTAAAACTTTAGAATGAACCTTTCTGATAGTGAATCACCTACTTGTTTCAGACATTTAAAAAAAAATATGTTAAAATCCAAGTTGTTGTCAACACTTGTAAATGCTCCAGTAGTCGGCCACAGAAATCCAGTGCTCGGCCACGTTGAATCCAGTAGTCGGCCAATTCATTTTCATTGATCTTATCTGATATAGGGGATTGAATTAAAGAAACAAAACAAAGGGAAACTTACAACGAACCAGACCCGTCATTTGGGGGGTCAGGAGGGGGGTCAATTGCTCCCCCCCCCTGGTTTTGAGAAATCAGTTAATTAATATATAAGTGGGCGTGGTGTTTGCTTTTTTCCGATTAAATTGCATTGCGTTTGCACCCTCCCCCCCCCTCTAAAAACGTGAAATGACGGGCCTGCAGCGATGCATTATACTTAGTCTGGTCATATTTTTCGTGGAACCTCAACTTGTGTAGATAATCATGTTAGTGTACTTCCTGATACACTATGTGCTTTACTTATTTCTATAACTATAAATCTACCATTAATAATTTTAGACAGTACAATTAGCACAGAATTCTCGGGACATTAAAGTTTTTATACTTTAGCTGCCTAAAAACAGTTTTAGTTTAAAAACTCGTGCTAAAAAAGTATTTTTTTCTGAATAACGTCTAAAAATATGTCTATATCAAAAAGAAAATAATTTAAAACATCAAAAAAAGCTTCATAAAGTTATGAGTATAGATGGCGCAACACTTTTTTCCCAACATACTTGGCCCGCCCCCTCCATTCCTTTTTCTCTATGTTTCACAATTCAAGCTCCCCCCCCCTACCACACTATAACACACAAACAAATCGTTATTAAGAAATTATAGTTGAATTATAACTAAAATTGAGTATTCTTTCTGAGATATGAATTTATTACCAAATGACTTTTAGTTTTATACCACGGGCAAAGCCGTGCGGGTACCGCTAGTTGTTACATAAAATGTTTTTGTGCGAACCAAAATATGAAAAGTCATATTTCTTGTTACCTCCCCCCCCCTGCCGCAATCTGTCACAGTTTAATTAACCACCCCTTCTTCTTGTTAAACCCGGACACCGTTTTAGGACGATCTCCAGAAATAAACGATTTAACTTTGTATTGTGAAATAAGTGATAAAAGATAAAATAAATGTTGTTGCCACAAAGTATTACGTATTGCGTATACGTAGTTTGGGATTAAAAGGAAGTTAAAAAGAAAGCTTCTGAAGAAAAGAATTTCAGCAGCACTTACTAAAAATGCAAGAAGGGACAAAATAAACGAAGTTTATATAAAATGTACAAAATGTACTTGCTTAGGAAGTAAAAAAACAGGAATACTTTTGTAGTGAACAGCAGTTTTTAGTGATAATGACCAAAGAATCAAGAAATGAAAAACTGCTTTACTGTTTATGTAAACATAAAGACGTAATAATAGAGTCGACACAATTCATGATCAATAATCACATCGGCACTTAACTGGTTCACATTCATTAGAATGGAATTTCAACATACGGAAAATAAAACTAAAACTGTGGTTTCAGAAATGATTGCTTCCAAAACTATGCAAGTAAAAATACATTCAAAAATGCGCTGAAAGGAATCTCCATCAAGGCTTCATTTAGCACAGAATGTTCCACTGAAGCAAGTTTATTTGTTTTAAACTAATTGAAGTAAGATGAAATAAGGAAGTAAATGGAACTCAGGATGTCATGAAAGTAATCTTACTGCTTTCGACAAGAATATCAGTAAGCAAGGAATAACCTTGAAAACAAACCAAAATTTAGTTTGCAACAATATGTAACCATGTAGTTTTGAAATTAACTCAGCACAATTCTAATCCTCTAGCGAAGAAAACTCAAGAAGTCAAACATTTGGGGAGAATCATTAGGGAAAATGTACCAACCTTTGAAACAATTATCCTAAATAGAGCACAGGGGTCTTGAACTTTTGGTAAAGCCAAAAAGTTAAGCATAATAGCAAAAGAAAGAATAACTACATGCTTAGCACTCATTAAATAACTTGAGCCTATGTGACTATTGAAGTAATGCATATCCTATGAAGTATCTCCTATAATTGGGAAATGTTTATGAACTGCCGAATAAGTCTCAATAGAAGTCAAATCACTCGTTTCGCCAATTTCATTAGTTTAAGGTAAATTCTGATAAGAAAAACTATTAAAACACCATTTGATAATAACTAGATGAGTATTAAAACTTATAATCTTAACTCGACGTATGCGTATTTAAAAATCTCTTTTTTAAAATTTTTAACATTTAATTTAATTACTATTTTTCAAGAAAAATAAACTTTAGAAAAGGTATTTTTACTCAAAACAGTTAAATTGTCGCTGTATTTCAATAAGTTAATTTAGTTTTAATTTGATGAACCCATATTAAGAATGCAAAGCTACATTAAGTATGTGGCCGACTAATGGAGAAATCATCCAAACTGCTTAGAACCAGTGGTCTGCCTACCATGGCCGACTATTGGAAATGCAGAAGAATTCTGTACCCAGTAGTCGGCCACCCCTTTAAAAATAATCGAGTCTAACCAGGAGTTCGCTCTTTCATTGAAACATTATGTTAGACATTCCATCAAGATAAAAATCACTCAAATTTACAGTAAGAATTAAATTAATAAGTGTAATTGGCCATTTTAAGAAGACGTGTCCTCTTAGCTGAAAAATAAGCAGAATCGCAATCTTGGATGACGGGCACACCATTCAAAATGAAATGACTCATTACTAATTCAAAAAAAGTACCCAAAACTTAACTGCCACTGGTTGATGATTGAGGATATGTACATGAATGTGTGAATGCGCCATATCTGATTTTGAATTAAAAATGTACTATTTATGAGGAGTTTTATGTCATTGTGGCCGACTACTGGAGATTGGCTGACTACTGGAGCACTTACCCTATATACAAAGATCTGGCATTATTCACTCTAATTCAGCTTCTGGAAACTCCTTGTCAGTTGTTGGCCATTGGATGATAGTGTCATAGAAGGCTTTTCATATCCACTTTTATGGAGTATCCTTGTTGTACAGATACTGCTTGTAATTGGACACTTTGAATCTTTGAAAGGCTTCTTATTTTTTTCGAGTACTTTCCTGCCTGATGTTTCGTTCGAATTTGGCATTTTCTTATATGATTTAGGCCACCGCTTTTTGAAACTGAGAACATCGTCTGATATAAGGTGATATACAGTAAATCGGCCAGACTTATTAGTTTTTAGCAGGAGCTCTGCATGTTCATCCGGAGTATAAATCCTGACCATCTTTCTCAAGAGACGCTTTTTGCTTCCAAAATATCTGTTACATGGTGGAAAATGAGTGGCCACGTAGAAGGTAGTTGTGAGTTATTGCTCCAAACCGATCTGATTTATAGAGGTTTAGTAAAAACCATATAACTGATGAATGCCGCCAGTTATGACGAGTGAAATTTACCGCAGAAAGAACCTAAGCGACGGCGCTTAGGTTCTTTCTGAAATAAACGGAAAATTTTCAAGACTACCAATAAGCATTGCTGATATGAAATTTATGTTATTTTTGCACTAAAAGATGTATTTACCTTTAAATTGTACGGTACCATATAACTGATGAATGCCGCCAGTTATGACGAGTAAAATTTACCGCAGAAAGAACCTAAGCGACGGCTCTTAGGTTCTTTTTGAAATGAACGGAAAATTTTCAAAACTACCAGTAAGCATTGCTGATATGAAATTTATGTTATATTTGAACTAAAAGACGTATTTACCTTTAAATTGTACGGTACCGCCAAAAACTCATTTTTTGATATTTTGTCACTTAGGTGGTTTCTGAAATAAACGATTCATTTAATATGTATTACGTTGCGACGGAAAAAACCCCAAACATGAAAATTCGCCACTGCTCTTTATCAGCATTTTTCACTCAGTCGGAAGTCTATTTTAGCCCTACGCATGTTCATCATGTATAAACCAGTTATTAGGCAGGAATTCAAGTGAAACACGGACGATCGCAACTCACCAATGCAATCGCAAATTCCCAAATTTGGATTCAAGTGAAACAAATTCACTTGAATTCGACTTCCAGTAGCGATTGCAATTTGCGATCGCCTCGAAGCGATTGCAGTGGTGTTTCACTGTCCATGGCTACCTGCGATCTTAAGCGGCTAACCAGACGGGCGAAAAAGAGCGTACAAGCAGAACTTACATTTTCTGCCACATCAGTCATTTGGCGCTGATCTCCTAGGGTTCGGTGAACCTTTTTAAAGGGAAAGGTATAGTAATAACATGCGTGTAAAGACTTGATTTCTAGGAGTAAAACTGTTTCAGTCTTGATGAAAAAAAAAACAAACATCAAAATACATAGTGTTGTTATGTGTTCACAGTTTAAAACATTTATAAAGCACATGAAACAATTTAAAGATTGTTTAAAAGTCATAACACATGCAGTCTTCGAAACTACATTTACGTGAAACATTACGTTGACATCTGATTTAGAAGATAGCTTTATATATTCGAGAGACAATCATTTATTTAAAGGATTGCATTTTCCTCACTTCCGGTTTAACCAGAGTTGCAAAAAGGAAAGCTGATTCTTCTAAAATTACATTTATAGAAGCGCCGAAGAAAACGTAAAAGTTCAATTAAAATGCAGTTAGATCAGGGGTGGCCAACCTTTTTAGGGAGAGTGCTACTATCTAGAGAGAAAAAACTCAACGTGCCACATTGTATTTTTCCAACGAACTGAATTTTGCTTTTAAGTTAAAAATATATTTTATATAGGCTGACTATGTAATTCTTACTCAAATGAAACATTTTTTCTTGTTTCCCTGAGTAATTTAAATCGAAATGATAATAAAGATAAAACAGGTCCGAACTTAGTTATCGTTAGTAAACACTTTGGTTAGTAAACACTTTCGTTATCGTTAGTAAACACTTTCATAGGTTCTGTCAGTAGACTTATACTTAAAATAGAAACAAATAACATCAAATATTCCATTCTAAAAATTAAACAGTCTGTACTTATTGTGGTTTATGTGTCTTTATCTTTTTTACCAAGTCTTTAATTTTTGGATTAGTTCTTGAGAATCCTAAGAAGTTTTAAGTGCTATCAATTAATTTTTCGATTTTTCTGCCTTCATAAAAAAATATTTGTTTTTAAGCATATTTTTAACAAAATCTACAACAGCATCAGACGGCTAAAGTGTGTAAATGTGGAAAACGGTTTGTTGTTACAAATTTCCAAATTTCTATACAACGTGGGTGACTTTCTGTTGAAGTAAACTCTTATATTTGATTACCAATGCAACAGGTCAGTAATTCCGATTTGGATTTCAGAAAGGTAACACGTAGTATCTTGTAGAGAAATAAACAAGGAATTTGGAAAGATCGGCCTTTTTTTAATAATCCTGAAAATCATCAAACCTAATACTGAATGAATACTTAAAATCAGTGTAAAATATTCTCCATATTGTCATTATCTTATCATATCATATTCTCCATATTATCATTGGAAAATTATTAAATTTCTCTTGACACTTTCAGTATTAATTTTTAATGTTTTATTCTGTTTTCTCCAAAGTAGAGAGAAAGAAACTGAAGTTTTTCATTTTAAAAGAATATAGATGGCCTCTACTAGTTTAGAAATTGTTTCTTGTACAATCTTAAATTTAAATTACTTAAACGCGGGATTAAGAGATGACATAGCTAAATTAATTTGCTATTCTCCATTTCTAAGTATCAAGTCCTCATTGCTTTCATTACAGATGTTTTGAAAACACATTCCCTAAAATTCTAAAATCTTACGACTATTTTTCCTTTGGATAGCTATTGCATATTTTAATGAAAGAGTAACTTGCCATACTCTCCTCTTTCTCCTGGAAAAAGTTCACAAAACATTCAGACTCTAATTCGTAGTTTGTTAATACAGTGAAAGCTACAGGGTCACCAACAGAGAAAAAGTCTCATGTCCTGGGCATTCAACTTGTGATAGATAATTTGATAACACTTGTTTTTTCCCCAAATTATTTTCCAGTAATGTAATAAAAACAATTTAAGGGTCTTCATTCGTGCAACCATACCTAATTTTGTCCAATCTGGGTTCTTAATTTTAGTTGCAGAGTTATATATTTACTTTTTTTTAATTTCATCAACCGTAGCTGAAACTATTGCAGATCAAGAATCCATTCTGCAGCATCGAAAATTTCATTCGTGTCAAGCACAAATATGCTTTAAAAAGAGCATATAGTACTGTAGCGTCACAGCTTCCGTTGGATGCCCGAAGCTAACGCTAAGTACTTTGCAATATTGTAGGTCAGACAATTAGTAAGCCAGCCTCTTTACACTTAATTGTCATAGTATTATTATATTTATCAGTTTAAGGGTTTTAGTTTTTATCAATATTTTTGAGATCGACATTTGTTCCACATTTTTGGATTTTTTTCAAAAAGTCTTCGCGTGCCACTGTTACTGGTCTGCCGTGCCACATTGTGGCACGCGTGCCGCGGGTTGGCCACCACTGAGTTAGATGCAGGCCCGTCCTTCCGTGCCTTCCGAATTGGGAGAGGAGGGTCAATTAAAATACAGTTTTGTATTTTAATTGACCCCCCTCCCCCGGATGGGAGGGAAATTCCGAATTGGGGGAGGGGGATCAGAGGGGGTCAATTAAAATACAGTTTTGTATTTTAATTGACCCCCTCCCCCGAATGGGGGGAAATTCGGAATTGGGGGAGGGAGGGTCAGAGGGGGTCAATTAAAATATAGTTTTGTATTTCAAAAACCCCTACCCAGAATGGGGGGAAATTTCGAATTGGGGGAGGGGGTCAGAGGGGGGGTCAATTAAAATACAGTTTTGTATTTTAATTGATCCCCTCCCCCGAATGGGGGGGGGGAATTCGGAATTGGGGGAGGGGGGTCAGAGGGGAGTCAATTAAAATACAGTTTTGTATTTTAATTGACCCCCTCCCACGAACAGGGGCGGAATTCGGAATTGGGGGAGGGGGGTCAATTAAAATACAGTTTTGTATTTCAAAAACCCCCCTCCCTCGAATGGGGGGGAAATTTCGAATTGGGGGAGGGGGGTCAGAGGGGGTCAATTTAAATACAGTTTTGTATTTCAAAACCCCCCTCCCCCGAATGGGGGGAAATTCCGAATTAGGGGAGGGGGGTCAGAGGGGGGTCAATTAAAATACAGTTTTGTATTTTAATTGACCCCCCTCCCCCGGATGGGAGGGAAACTCCGAATTTGGGGAGGGGGATCAGAGGGGGGGTCAATTAAAATACAGTTTTGTATTTTAATTGAGCCCCTCTCCCGAATGGGGGGAAATTCGGAATTGGGGGAGGGGGGTCAGAGGGGCTCAATTAAAATACAGTTTTGTATTTCAAAAACCCCCCTCCCCAGAATGGGGGGGGGAATTTTGAATTGGGGGAGGGGGGTCAGAGGGGAGGGGTCAATAAAAAAACAGTTTTGTATTTTAATTGATCCCCTCCTCCGAATGGGGGGGAATTCGGAATTGGGGGAGGGGGGTCAGAGGGGAGTCAATTAAAATACAGTTTTGTATTTTAATTGACCCCCTCCCCCGAATGGGGGGAATTCGGAATTGGGGGAGGGGGTCAGAGGGGGTCAATTAAAATACAGTTTTGTATTTTAATTACCTCCCTCCCCCGAACGGGGGGAAATTCCGAATTGGGGGAGGGGGTCAATTAAAATACAGCTTTGTAGTTTAATTGACCCCTTCCCCGAATGGGGGGAAATTTCGAATTGGGGGAGGGGGGTCAGAGGGAGGGTCAATTAAAATACAGTTTTGTATTTTAATTGACCCCCTCCCCGAACAGGTGGGGAATTCGGAATTGTTGGAGGGTGGTCAGAGGGGGGTCAATTAAAATACAGTTTTGTATTTCAATTGATCCCCTCCCCCGAATGGGGGGAATTTGGAATTGGGGAAGGGGGAGCAGAGGGGAGTCAATTAAAATACAGTTTTGTATTTTAATTGCCCCCCCCTCCCCCAGATGGGAGGGAAATTCCGAATTGGGGGAGTGGGATCAGAGGGGGGTCAATTAAAATACATTTTTGTATTTTAATTGACCCCCTCTCCCGAATGGGGGAAAATTCGGAATTGGGGGAGGGGGTCAGAGGGGGTCAATTAAATTACAGTTTTGTATTTCAAAATCCCCCCTCCCCAGAATGGGGGGGGGAATTTCGAATGGGGGTAGGGGGGTCAGAGGGGGTCAATTAAAACACAGTTTTGTATTTTTATTGATCCCCTCCCCCGGATGGGGGGGAAATCGGAATTGGGGTTGGGGGGTCAGAGATGGGAGGGAAATCGGAATTGGGGTTGGGGGGTCAGAGATGGGAGGGAAATTCCGAATTGGGGGAGTGGGATCAGAGGGGGGTCAATTAAAATACATTTTTGTATTTTAATTGACCCCCTCTCCCGAATGGGGGAAAATTCGGAATTGGGGGAGGGGGTCAGAGGGGGTCAATAAAAATACAGTTTTGTATTTCAAAATCCCCCCTCCCCAGAATGGGGGGGGGAATTTCGAATGGGGGTAGGGGGGTCAGAGGGGGGTCAATTAAAATACAGTTTTGTATTTTTATTGATCCCCTCCCCCGGATGGGGGGGAAATCGGAATTGGGGGAGGGGGGTCAGAGGGGAGTCAATTAAAATACAGTTTTGTATTTTAATTGACCCCCCCTCCCCCGGATGGGAGGGAAATTCCGAATTGGGGGAGTTTGATCAGAGGGGGGTCAATTAAAATACAGTTTTGTATTTTAATTGACCCCCTCCCCGAACAGGTGGGGAATTCGGAATTGTGGGAGGGTGATCAGAGGGGGGTCAATTAAAATACAGTTTTGTATTAAAAAACCCCATCCTCAGAATGGGGGGGGAAATTTCGAATTGGGGGAGGTTGTCAGAGGGGGGTCAATTAAAATACAGTTTTGTATTTAATTGATCCCCTCCCCCGAATGGGGGGAATTTGGAATTGGGGGAGGGGGTCAGAGGGGAGTCAATTAAAATACAGTTTTGTATTTTAATTGACCCCCCTCCCCCGGATGGGAGGAAATTCCGAATTGGGGGAGTGGGATCAGAGGGGGTCAATTAAAATACAGTTTTGTATTTTAATTGACCCCCTCTCCCGAATGGGGGAAAATTCGGAATTGGGGGAGGGGGTCAGAGGGGGTCAATTAAAATACAGTTTTGTATTTCAAAAACCCCCCTCCCCATAATGGGGGGGAAATTTCGAATTGGGGGAGGGGGGTCAGAGGGGGTGTCAATTGAAATACAGTTTTGTATTTTAATTGATCCCCTCCCCCGAATGGGGGGGAATTCGTAATTGGGGGGGGGTGGGAGGGGAGTCAATTAAAATACAGTTTTGTATTTTAATTGACCCCCCCTCCCCCGGATGGGAGGGAAATTCCTAATTGGGGGAGGGGGATCCGGGGGTTGTCAATTAAAATAGTTTTGTATTTTAATTGATCCCCTCCCCCGAATGGGGGGGAATTCGGAATTGTCGGAGGGGGCTCAGAGGGGAGTCAATTAAAATACAGTTTTGTATTTCAAAACCCCCCTCCCCCGAATGGAGGGTCAATTAAAATACAAAAGTGTATTTTAATTGACCCCCCTCTGAACCGCTCCCCCAATTCGGAATCAACCCGCAATTCGGGGGGGGGGTCAATTACAATTCAAAACTGTATTTTAATTGACCCTCCCTCTGACCCCCCTCCCCCAATTCGGAATCCCCCCCATTCGGGGGAGGGGGTCAATTAAAATACAAAACTGTATTTTAATTGACCCCCCTCTGACCCCCCCAATTCCGAATTCCCCTTCAATCTGGGGAGGGGGGTCAATTAAAATACAAAACCGTATTTTAATTGACCCCCCTCTGACCCTCTCCACCAATTCGGAATTCCCCCCCCATTCTGGGGAGGGGGGTCAATTAAAATACAAAAGTGTATTTTAATTGACCCCCCTCTGAACCGCTCCCCCAATTCGGAATCAACCCGCAATTCGGGGGGGGGGTCAATTACAATTCAAAACTGTATTTTAATTGACCCTCCCTCTGACCCCCCTCCCCCAATTCGGAATCCCCCCCATTCGGGGGAGGGGGTCAATTAAAATACAAAACTGTATTTTAATTGACCCCCCTCTGACCCCCTCCCCCAATTCGGAATTCCCCCCAATTCGGGGGAGGGGGTCAATTTAAATACAAAACTGTGTTTTAATTGACCCCCCTCTGACCCCCTCCCCCAATTCGGAATCCCCCCCATTCGGAGGAGGGGGAGTCAATTAAAATACAAAAGTGTATTTTAATTGACCCCCCCTCTGACCCCCTCCTTCAATTCGAAAATAAAATACAAAAAAAGTGCCTGCGAAAAGAATGAAAATGATTTTCGTCAATACTTAGCAAAAGACACTCTTAAACAACATTCAGAAAAAAAATAAAAGAACACATGAAATTAATATGTAATCGAGTATCGTGAGATGTGTTTCGATGAATAATGCATGAACAGAAAAATCACTTGAAAGAAATAACGCGGTTTTCACTGAAAAGCAAAGCGAAATCTAGATTGTTAACACAGAAAAACGCTCAAACCAACCCTAGGAGATCAGCGCCACAAGCGGCGACAACGGTAACTTCGCCTTGTATGAAATTTCCTTTGATCTCCGCCGCGTCTGGCTAGCCGTTTAAGATCGCAGGTAGCCATGCACTGTCGAAGAGTCATATGGACTAGAGTCCTATATGAATACGGAGTATTCAGATGAGCGACAACAGCCGAGTTCGAATAGGACAATCGGTTACAAGCAGAAACGGGGTTGCGTGAAGCTGCAAGTTTGGCTTCGTACTCGCCCAAGGGTTTCATTTCTAAAAAATTGTCACAAACGGTGCGATAATGCACGATGAATGCGATAATGCGTGATGTTGGTAATTTGTTCGAATTTGATTTTAACTTTAAGAAAAGCAAAAGGTTAGCAGTATTAAAAAAGTATTTCCTTGAACTCAAACCTCTGAAAAACGATTAGTGTTCCAATGTAATGATACTCTTAAAATTTTAAATCAACGAAAACTGTATTTGTATTTAATTGATTCAATGGAAAGGAAGAAATAAAAATGGTAGGTGAATGAATACAAGCTAGTAAATAAATTCATTGTTTTTGTTTCATTATTAAGTGTACTATCATGAAGATTTTTAAGTACAACAATATTTCGTTCTTGATATCAAAAGCTTAAAAAAAACTGTTATTTATTTATTTTTTTTAATCCAGATTTCAATCTATCCTAAATGTTTCACAGTGGAACAAAAAATAAAATTAAAATATGAGTAGGAAGAAATTTGAAAGTGTAATTAATGCAATAGTATACTCTCAATAATGTGATCACTTCCAGAGAAAGTGATTTTCATAAAACCCGATGGAAAAAAATTAACGACTGACTGTTCAGAAAAAATTTCTAAATTAAGTTCAAAAAAAGAATTAAAAAACACATTCTGAGTTTAAAAATAGAACGAATAAACTCTTATCTTATTTTCATGTGTGTAATACTGTCATAATATTATCCTGTTACAATTTTGTAAATTTGATTAATGTGAATCAACTACAAGGCTCCAATATCAGTTTGTTTTTGGATAAATATCTAGTAAGTTTTTGATTAACGTAGAAGTTGCAGTGATACTTTGATCCCTTTTCCCGGACTCAAAAACTCTCAAAATATAAGATATCATACAGATTTTTTGTTAAAAAAATCTAACAGACGAAAGTGTTGTCGGGTCATTAAAAAAAACATTTCTATTTTAGAAACCTGATAACATAAAGTAATGTGATAATTTTGACATTCATACAAATGAATAAACTCTGGAGCAAGTCAGTATGAAAAAAATAAACCGTGATCACATTAAGAGGAAACTACTGTATCAGAAGCATATATAGAAGGTTCAAACAAGGTAACCTTTCTCCCCCTCCCCTTCCAAAAAAAATGTGGGGAGGCCAAGAGCATCAAGGCATTTCAGTCGCTCAGCTGGCACTTATTGTTCAAAGATCAATTTGTATAAAGTTGAGAACTGAAATTATTTTAAGAAGTGGTAATTTTCATTTTCAATAAGATGTACGTAAAAATATTCAGCAATTAATTAAGAAATGTTGGGGGGGGGGGGGGGAGGGTGTAATTTAAGACATTACAAATTTTGAACACATAGGATTGACAAAGAACTGTATCTATTATTTTATATTTATTTCTCTGCATTATACATCATACAAAATTTTCAGCAATGTTTACATATCAAAACAATACTGGATAAAAGTTTAGTAGATATTTTTTTAATGAAACAAAGTTAAAACCATTCAGAGCACCAATACAGGACTTTTAGATAAATTCAATTTTTGTTGGAAAAAATGTTAATAACTTATATTAACAGTTACACTCAGGCACATTGAAAATAGCGACCCAAGAAGAAATCGTCGGTTTGATCAGAGACTGCGTCTACAGTGTTGCCAAGCCAGATCAATGTGGAATGTCACAGATTGGCAAAAAGTTGTGTTTAGTGATGAGTCTCGGTTTGTTTTAGGGACTGATGATAACCGTGTACGGGTGTGGAGGCGCCCAGGTGAGCGGTACAATTCCTCCCACACTGTTCTACGTCACACTGCCCGCACAGCTGGTGTAATGGTCAGGGGGCCATATCCTATGATTGCCGGTCCAATCTAATTGTGATGCGTGGAAACTTAACCGGCCAACGTTACGTTGATGATATTTTTCGACCCCATATAGGACCTTTCCTAAATGGTCTCCCAGGGGCAATTTCCCAACAAGATAATGCTCGTCCGCATACAGCAAGAGTTGCTCAAGACTTCCTACGTCATTTTCAGACTCTTCCATGGCCGGCCCGCTCCCCCGACTTATCCCCTATGGAGCATGTGTGGGATCAGCTAAAACGTCAGATGTCATCGTGTCACTATGTGCGTGATTTGGAGTTGGCTGTTACAAATTTGTGGGCCCATCTGCCTCAGGACAACATCAGGCGTCTAATCACCTCAATGCCGGACCGTGTGGCGGCATGTATTGCAGCTAGAGATGGTCCAACGTGCTATTGAAGTTGCTCTGTATTTGTGTCCTTGCACACCCTGTATTCGTTCAATTGTCTCGATTTTGAGATCAAGTGAATCTCTCATTTGTATCCTTATGTGTATTAAATTTCATTTCAATCCGATGCTTTCTTCTTGGGTCGCTATTTTCAATGTGCCTGAGTGTATTTCTAAAACAATTTAGTATGAAGAAAATTTATTTGTGCAATACGTAGAGTATTCAGTTCACTGTCACAAATGTTACAACATTAAAGATCTTTATTAAAGTAAGATTGATCAACACTTTATTGCACAAAATTTACAAATAACTTCAGATATTTGTTTCGAGTTTCAAGAGACCCCCTTTTCAATGCAACTGAAGTATGAGCTTTAGGATGACAAGTCGTCATTTTTTGCTTTAAGTATGCCTAAACTTTATTGTATTTCAGAATTTCCTACATTTTCATGCAATCAAAAAAACACCGAAACCAATTTCTTCATGAGCTATCAAAATAAAATACTGAGTACCAAGACAGGATAGTGCGGCTATAATTTTTTGAGGCAAACTTATACTTTTAATTCAGATAAAAGCATGGGGCATGGGCCCAGTACCGAATCTGTAGCTTAAGTTACACGAATCAAGTTACACTATGCAGTCTGTGTTGTCACGATTAGTGCTTGATGTACATCCAGCAAACCATGGCAATACATGTTCTGTTGTTCACCGATATGGGATTTCCATGCCAATAGCCTATGCATAAATAATTTAACAATAAAATTCATTTTCATAATGATTTTACATACATAAACTAAACAATGTTTGATGGAAAATCATACTAAATGGTTTCTTTCCTCTAAATTCCATTAAAACTACCAGCAAGCATTAAAGGCACATTAAAATATTTAATGTGCCTCGTTTTTTCTTAAAGAAAAACGGAGCACAGGAAATATTTTAGGGTCAGGGTTGGTTAGGACATCACGGGGCCTGAGGCTAAATTTTTCTTTGGGGCCCCTATACTCAAGCTTTACAGTTCTTACGTGTGGAATAAAAAAATTTTAGCCAGTGAATAGAACAATTTTAGATATTTGGAGGCCCCTAAATTGTTGTGGCCATAGGCCATGGCCTAATTGGCTTATTGAGTAATCCATAGGCAGCTCGCACAGGGGGGCCACTGCCCCCTCACTGCCAAAAGTAAAGAGACCTAGCCCCCTCACTGTTTAGAGTTATTACGTAATAATCAGTTGAAAAATGAATTTTTTGCTCAGTCGATTGATTTATTCCACGAAAATTAAAGCTGATTATTCCAAAAATAGCCTTTTTTTTCATGTTATTTCGTACAAATGGAGTCGACGGTGGTCATCTATCTTGACTTTTGTGTTTGTATTTGTCATATTTTAGAGATCATTTATTCAGTTATATTAAAAATAAATAAAGTAGTAGTCGAATATTTGCAATAGAAAAAGACAGTATTATAGATGCTTTCCCCCTTCCTCATTTTTTACCCCTCTCCCCCCTCCCACTTTTTTGATGCACTAGCCGCCTGTGGAGTAATTAGGATCTGCCTAGAATGAAATTTTTAAGGGCAACAAAATTTTATTTTAATCATCTTTATGCTACTCTAAAAATAAATTATCAGTATTTTTCTGTATTTATTGAGAGATCATTTTCTGAAAAACTACATTTCATCCTATAATGTAATAAATAATGGAATCATTGTGCTTGTGCACACTTTAAAAGTTCAACAATCAATAAAAGAGCAAGAAATTCTTTGCAGGAAATTAAAAATATTCAACTCCTATTTCTGTAAGTCAGAATGTTTTTTCAAAAAAAAAAAAAAAAAAAAGCACAGTATTAAGTACCGTAAAATGGGGTTAATCGGAACACTTTTCAGCTTTGATTGTAAAAAAAGCAGTTAAAAGATTTTTTTTCAATTTGATTTTCTGGGTAAAAACTTCGGTCTTGCTTTACTTTTGATATTCCAAGCAAACACAAAACATTTTGAACAGTTATTATTAAAATATATAGGAAATTATGGGTGTTCCGAATCACCCCGCTGATAGGGGTCAATCGGAACACATGTTAAAATTTTTATTTTTTCCCATTAAACCTGTAATAGGTCTCACAAACATGAGTAATATTGATGGGGGAGAACAAGAACAGATAATTACTGTCAAATAAAAGTATAATTTCAATACCAGTAAATGTTTATAATTTGTCAAAATTAAAAATAATTTTGAACTTATGAAAAATGAAAAGTAATTTTAAGAAATGCTTTTGAATTGAAATACAAAGATTTAACATGAATGGAAGTCACTCATGTCGTCCACAAATATGTACTTGTCCTTAAAACTAGCAATTGTGACTTGGCTTAAGTTTTTTCATAGCATCTTCTGGGATGATCTCTGCCTTTTCTTTAGTTTCTTAAAATCTCTGGGTTTCGGGGATTGTCCTGAAAGATTTTTTCGCTTATTCATCACTGTCTGTGTGCTTGCCTTTTGCTATATAAAGTCTATATGACTTTCTCCCTCGTATTTTAAATAAAAAGAAGTCTCCTGGAGACAAAATCTTATAAAATCTGCAACATTTTGTCATCCTAAGATCTAGTTGCTCACGAGAAGGGATAAACAGTAATAAATCCTTGTCCTTGTCTTTATTAGAGGAATTGGGTTAGAATCTTGATTTTTTAAACAGTTTCCTTCAAATAAGTTTGAATTGGAACAGCAGAACAAAGTGTTCCGATTCACGCAGCAATTTTTTTTCCTATGGCATTTTTCAGAATTCTTCATTTTTATGACACAATTTATAAAAAATGTAAATTCTAATGTGGTATTCTGTTGTTCAGATACATGTATAATTGAAACATACCACTCTTAGGTTTAAAATATAAGAAGGTTTGTTCTTGCATATGAAGTTTTGCAGTCTATGAAAATGTGATGTTTTCTAGCATTCCACGTACAGCCCTCCTTAGAAGCCAGTAGCGTTGCCAGATTGACAAAAGTAATTTTTTCCTACTTCCTATGATCTTACCTTTCTAAAAAAAAATTAATGGCGAAAAATACCCAATAGTATATTTATGAAGAATTTCTTTGTACGGTCTGGAAGTTTTGTTCCGATTGACCCCGCTGTTCCTATACACCCCATTTTACGGT
>JAXGGA010018413.1:0-22139 GCA_038373865.1 Uloborus plumipes
TGTAATATTCACTAGGGATGCACCGATTAATCGGCAGTACCGATTAATCGGCCATAATCGGCAAAATCGGGCCGATTAATCGGCTGAAAAATATTTTTCAGATATTATTCTTAAAGTATACTTTCACTAGGAAACTATGATGAATAATTTTATTAACAGTAATAATAATCCTCACAGTTGATATAAAATTTTTTTTAATGAATTCTCCTACTTTGAATAAATATAGATAGACAATGATGACTACATTTTTCATGTGGCGATAGTTTTCTCCTTAGCACAGTGCTTTCAGATAACCTCTAATTTTCAAACAATAAAAGTATTAAATTAAATTGCTACCGATTACTAAAATATATGTATTAAAAGTACTCCTAAATTAAAGTGTTCACGACACACACCCTCACCCCTCCTTTTTTTATAAATTTTTATTTCCAATTAACATAACTAACAATGTGTTAATAATAATTTTGACACTAATATGAAAATTGGTTCTGAGAAATTTGATAAAATATTGAAATTATTTTGTGAAAACTAGGAAAATGAAAAAAAAATCTTCTCCCAGAAATAAATTACTTACTATTTCTAAACTTGGAATTGTATAAGAGATAAAAACAGTGATGGTAAAATTGGTAGTAGAAAAACAATTATCCTTATCATTAATCGGCTCAGCCGATAAATCGGTAATCGGAAATCGGTCAATTTGCTTATCGGTGCATCCCTAATATTCACAATAATAAACTGTTAATTAGCAATTTTAATTTATTGCCATAAAATTAGCTGTATTATACTGTAAAAACAACAGTATAATACTGGCAGAAGAGGTTCCAGTTTAAAACTGATAAATGCACAGTAATAAGCTGTAAAACTAGCAGTTTTAGTTCATTACTGCAAAACTAGCAATTTTGTAGTTTATTACTGTAGAATAAGCAATTTTATTTATGTGATGAACACATCGGTTGAATGCTTTTGTAAGAACAACAAGTTCTGATGCTTCTGTTCTTTTGATAAACAAATGGGACATATGTAAGAATGAAGGCTTTCACGGCCGGAGTAAATACTAGTTACGGATTCCGGGCTGTTGTGCCGTGGTCTGGATGGCTTTAATCCATACGTTTCGATCGCAACTGCGGCGATCATCTTCAGTGGGTGTCGTTGATTTATTAATTTAAAATCTTGTCGTTGATTTATTAATTTTCAATTTAAAATCTTGCAGCAGTTCGAAATTTCGCATCAGTCGCCAAATAAATCAACGACACCCACTGAAGATGATCGCCGCAGTTGCGATTGAAACGTATGGATTAAAGCCATCCAGACCACGGCACAACTGCCCGGAATCCGTAACTAGTAAATGGGACATATGTTCGGAAACATAAGAGTTTAAACTTTTCAGTGATATAAAGAAAAAGTAAAGGGCAAATTTTGGATCGAAATTGCCTAACCTGGTCCCCTTAAAAAACACTTTTTATATTTTATTTTCACTCAACACGATGTCGTACAGTGCTGGGAAAAAAAACAATGGAACGACGGAACGAGAGAGAAAAGTAAAGTAAATAATCTACTTTAGTTGTCTCCTATTGTTTTGCATGTTCTAGAGAGAAACAAAAATTACTTTAAAAAAGAAAGAAACATCGAAGAACTTAGCTCTACCTATCGAACAAAATTTAACCAAAGAAATCTTACTTCTGATACGTTCCTTCATTATTTGCATAAATAAAGGCTCCACCAAAAATTACATTTAAGGAAACTAGAATCAAGGTACTCAGAAAAATTATGTTTCCGGTATCGGGCAGAACTTTTCCCCTACCCGGGAATATATTTTATTCATAACTTCGCAACACTCCGGCATCTGTTTCGGTTTTTTTTCTCCCCCCTACTGAATATTCGGCGTTACGCTACTTTGGTTTATTCCCTTCTGCCTTGTGATTTCGGGGCTTCTTCTGCCGCATCGATCGCGCATATGAGATCCCTTTGTTGTTTTGCGCGGGGCTGCGAAATAATAAAGACACAAATAACTTCAAAAATGTCTATAAATACATCAATGATAAAATATAAAAAATAGTTTTTCAATCTCAAATCTATTTCTGTACGCTTGATTCGCACTGAAAAGTATGAAAAAAAAAGTATGATCGGAAATTGACTGCAACATGCTCTTTAAAACTTCATTAATAAAAGTTTAATAAAAGCATCACAAACTGACCTACGAATCTTAATCCATTTGTAAAAAAGAATTAACAACTTCTGAATAACTTCAAGCCACGCTATAAAGCTTTTAAAAGCTTCTCAACATTATAACTTCTTCCTTCAACCTCAACAATAGTCATTTAAAAATCTCAGATAAAGAACTTCGTTATACACAAACTTTCGCATCTTTTCCATTGCAACTAATTAGCTATAAATGAAAACGTTGCGACTTTCGGCAAAGAAAGGGGAAATTTTCAATGTGGTATAACACAAGCAAAATATCTTAGATCGCAATTAACTAGGAGACAAGTAATTAAAGTTGAAACAACTCTTCTTTCTTCCTTTGCATTCTCCTCCAACCCCCCCCCCCCCCTTCCACTATTAGAAGAAATTTCCTCTAATCGATAAATACGCAGAGAAAAAACAACACGATGTTGAAATTCAATACCAACTTAAATAAATATCCAGTACATAATTTCACTTGAAAATAAATCACCTTTTTCCGAGCCGCTGGGCTATTTTATCGGACGTGTACGACGCGATGTTTCGAAAAAAAAAAAAAAAAAACTGAAACATGAAACTGAACTTAGGCGTGAAAAAATTAATATGACGTGTGTCAGGAGGCAAACACTGCTAAACTTTATTTTATATTTGTGCTGAAGGAGCCTAGTTTTCAAAAAAAAAAAAAACACCTTGTAGTCCTTCACACGTTCTAACAGGTCTTTTTTTTTAAACCACAATATTTCTTTTAATTCTAAAGAAAGAAAGTTAGAAAGTTAACCACAGTGTGTTTGGTTATCTCAAAGAAAATTATACTATAGAAGCAATATATATATATATATACGCATAAGTGATCAAGCCTATTTAAAAGTCTAAAATGCAACATAACTTCTAATGAGAGCATGAATAAGAATGTTTCTATAGAAAATGGTCATATTACTACGGTTTGGCAACTACTGTAACCTAATTGCAATGATAAGGAGAAAACAAAAATAAACCTAACAAATAAACCTAAATATATAAAGAAAACAAATATACCTAATTACAAACTGGTCCCTTTAAAACGTTCCATAATAGATAATTGTCTGTCTCCGAACGCTAGTTCATGTGGAAAAAGTGCCTTCCTTGAGCAATAAAAGAGAAGGATTAACCCTCGTGGGTTCCTTGGGGTCATATGTGACCCCAATGCAATTTCTGTTCAATATATCTTGTTAATCAACCATTTTTTAATGGCATTTTATGGCTTTTATTCTTCTAGTTTTTTATTCAAAATAATGCTATTATTGTGTTTTATTTTTCCCAAATTGCATTTATTGCACACATGAGCCTTGGGGTCATGCCAAAAAAAGAGGACGTTGCAACTTTTGTCCAAGAGAACTGGACAGAAAATGCATCGAAAAATGTCATAAGTGTTTGAAATTCACTTGCAAAAAATCATGTTTTTTCAGGTCTGTAACAGTTGTAAATATATCTACAGTTATTGTAACCTTTGCTCTAAAATTTCAATTTTTAATGCATAAACTAAATTTTACTTTGATTGTGTCTTTTTATTTTTATTTTTTTAGCATTAAAAAGTGTGTGAACTTAAGTAATGCATGTAACATTCAATAATCATAATAAATTAACTAAAGGAAGTATTGGGGTCGTTTATGACCCCAAGGGTCTTGAGTATAACTGAAATGGGAGGGACCCACGAGGGTTAAAGAGGAAAGTGAAGAAACATGCTCCATTTTCGAGAAAATAAATTAAATTGTTTACATTTTTCGAAAAATTCGGCGCATATGTGAAATATTTATCTTTATGGAACTACCTATACAAAGGGACTGGGATTTAGATAAATGCCTCCGTTTTAAGGAGTGTCCGTTAAGAGAGGTTTAAATAGATTTTGTTCTGTCTATCAGTAAACATACTTTTTGTTTCAGTTAATTTATTTATTATTGCTGAAAATTTTTTGATAACCCCATGATGAAAATCGTTTTGTAACTCTCCTGGTGCTTCTTGTCAGAAATTTGACCGTTTTGAGAGGTTCAATATACTTAACCCAGTAATGCCTAGCGTCCCTTTTTAGGGACGGTCCCAAAAAAGGGTCTGAATTTCCCCAAAATGAACATTTCATCCGAATAATAGTGTTCAATTAATACCTTGGTATTGCTTCAATTCGTTATTAACGGATTGCAGCACATAACCATTGTAAAGTGTGTTCTGTAGCAGTTTTAATATGATCTTTATCAAAAATCACATCGTTCACAATCTCAAGAAAAAAAGTTAAGTTTTCAAAGTTATTCCCAGCTTTCCTGTTTATGTTAATTACTGATTTTATTTCTTCTTATAAAATGTCTTCTTAAATATTATATCGTAGGCAGAAAAAATTTTTAGTAAAAAAAGTATGTACCCTGTAGGGTCTATCGTAATTTTTAAGGGAAAATTTTTCTCTCCTTAATAAAAAAATTATTTTTTACATGATATTTTTTTTATTATTTTTCCTGTCCATTAAACACTGTTTGTAACCAGTATACAAAATATCTTAGGGAAAAAAAATGTCAGGCATTAAGGGGTTAAAGTGAGTTTCCTTTTTTTTTTAAATAAGTTTCTGAGACTAAGAGTAAGTATATATATATGTACTATATATTTTAGATTTTTTTAAACATTTTTATTTTTACAGAATTTGTGATTGGAAAAGTGTGTTTTGGATAATTTCCCCGAATCCACACACACAATTACATCTTATGACATGGAACGTTCAGACATATAAAAATCACAATGTTACATATATGTTCCCAAACTTGCCGAATCGTGAGACAAAATGTGCCGAATAAGGAAATTTTTACGAGGTCACAGCGACCTTCCATCGGTGCACAACTGGTTCATAGTGACCTCCCTTGAATCGGGGTTCCCCAGCTTACAGTCACCATTGTTTAAAACTGTTTTCGTTCCTCTGTGCACTCAATTTTACATCAATCCAATCCAGGATAATTTTAGTATTCGGCACATTTTGCTGACGATTGAAGATAAGTTTGAAGACAAAGTTGCATCACTGAGATTATTTGCTCTTTTTAGTTCTTAGAATTGTTTTTTAAAAGGTGCCTAATGCTTTTTTCTCACTAAATGTTACGGATGTACGACATGTGAGCATGCTTGTATTTTATCGTTCGGTAAAATTGGAACTTCATTCGGCAAATTAATAATATTCCAACCTCCCAAAAATTTTAGTTCGGGGCGCCCCTGATGCAATCTTTCAAATGGAACGTCATTTTTCCCCCCAGTTTTTTCTCTGCGCACCTTCTTTTTTCCAACATTTTCGTGCATATTATTTCCTGTCCCTTTTTCTCTTTCACCTGGAAAATGCCTTATCCCGCGACGTGACCAAGTGGCCTGCGAGGGCTCCGAAAGTTCCCAAGCACATTCGAACGAACCGCTTGGTTCTTTCGGGTTTCTCCAATTCATTCGAATCGAGAAGAATGAGTCAGCAAACTTTTTATTGCGTTCCTCAACTTCTCCCGCCGAACATTTTGGAAAGTCTTTCCGTCATGAAAGGGCCGAAGAAGAAAGATAAACTTCAAGCAAGATTATTCTCGGGAAAAATAAGCCCAGCTCAGAATTTTTTTCCGATAAAAGTGGGCATGTTTCTAACTTTTGCTCGGAATTTCTGTCAATGAATTTTATAAATTTCTTTTATAAAATAATGGTGAAATTGGGTCAATTAGCGTAAAAGGAAACATGGGGTAAATGTAAGCCAAAGGCGTGTATAAGGGAGAGCCCCCCCCCCCCAGAAAAAAAATCGTGAGAGATTTTTTTCAGAAGTACCGTAAAATGGGGTGTATAGGAACAGCGGGGTCAATCGGAACAAAACTTCCCGACCGTACAAAGAAATTCTTCATAAATATACTACTGGATATTTTTCGCCATGAATTTTTTTTTTAGAAAGGTAAGATCATAGGAAGTAGGAAAAAATTACTTTTGTCAATCTGGCAACGCTACTGGCTTCTAAGGAAGGCTACACGTGGAATGCTGGAAAACATCACATTTTCATAGACTGCCAAACTTCATATGCATGAACAAACCTTCTTATATTTAAAAACTAAGAGTGGTATGTTTCAATTATACATGTATCTGAACAACAGAACACCACATTAGAATTTACTTTTTTTATAACTTGCGTCATAAAAATGAAGAATTCTGAAAAATGCTATAGGAAAAAAATTTGCGGGGCGAAACGGAACACTTAGTTCTGTTGTTCCAATTCAAACTTATTTGAAGGAAACTGTTTGAAAAATCAAGATTCTAACCCCAATTCTTCAAATCAAGACAAGAACAAGGATTTATTACTGTTTATCCCTTCTCGTGAGCAACTATATCTTAGAACTAGCAGTACCCGCACGGCGATGCCCGTGCAAAAAATGTAAAGAAAGTCAACTGAATAAATTTAAATTCACTCCACCCTCTTAAGTAAAATTATTATATTCTTTAATTCAAATGTGCACCACGACCTTTTAAAATATATTGATGACACTTTTAATGCCATTTCAGTTTGTAGTGTTCAATGCGAGGATTATTTTAGTTTTAAAGACTTTTTTCTTCTTTTCGTGTGTGTGTGACGAACTTATTTATTTTTAGCGAAATTTTTACGTTTCAATGGAACTTTTGACACAACTGTAGAGCCAAGATTTTCGAAAACTCTCAATGACCACAGCAATATTGCCCTTGAAATTTAATATCTCCCCAAAAACAACAGTGTTGTAAAAAAATCCCCCGCCAAGAAAACCTTAAATACTCAGCCTTAAAAAGTTATGATATCGAGTTTTCCCGCCAAGTTTGTGCCAAACTACAACTAACCTGTATGTATAGTTCTTTTAAATTGTTTTCAGTTTTGCCAGGCGGGAAGCTTTGTCTTGTGAGGTGGTTGCTTAATGAGTAAAAACTTCCCGCCTGGCAGGACTGAAAACAATTTAAAAGAACTATACATACAGGTTAGTTGTAGTTTGGCACAAACTTGGCGGGAAAACTCGATATCATAACTTTTTAAGGCTGAGTATTTAAGGTTTTCTTGGCGGGGGATTTTTTTACAACACTGTTGTTTTTGGGGAGATATCACATGTTTTTGCATTAATATTATTTCTTTGCCTGTTTTTTTTTCTCTTCAAAATTTACTTTGCATGTGTTTTTTTCCCTTCAACATTTTTCTTGGCGGTCCGACATCTGTGGTTTTCTTGGCGGCATGCATTTGGTGCAAAAGTTCAAGGATCTTCTTCAGTCTGGGATAAATTTGAAATCAATCACAATGTACCACCCGAACCGACGCAAAACAAAGCTAGTTGCTAACAATACTACGATTAAATTAAAAGTTAAAAAAAAAAACCCCAACCCTTACTGCCGATCTCATATTAATATGAACTAAATTGAAGATCCCATTTAACATTCGAGCGTTCGCGCTGGGTCTTTTCGACCCAGGCGCAAGGATAAACACTCGCTGCTCTACTTCTATTTGAAAGAAATGGATCAGGTCCACTGTAGCTGCATTCAAAGTCGACCCCTTGAACTTGGATATACTTTTGAGATTCTTGATTAATATTTGTCAAAATCATGATTTACTACTGAATTATTCATTAAATATTGTTAAAATGCTCTTAAAATGTAATATGGGTCACTCTGACCCAGCGCGCGCTCTCGTGTATCGGTATGTCGCGCGCTTTCCGGAAGGTTAAAAGCCCTATGCAATAAAATCAATTACAAATATTTTATTTGTTAACAAATAGAAACTGGCAACAGATAAAATTATAAATCATTGAGTTTTCTTTCCTCGTGGCCCAACAATGAAAACATAAACGCTCAGATGTTGAACAGAGCTGGTAGATAGAAATCGGACCAATTTTAAGCATTAATAACTCCGGGGTGCGATGACCCCGGGGGGTAAATTTTGGGAAAATGTCCTCAATGTCTCATCGAGAATATTCATACCAAAAATCAACACTAAAGACCCCCGGGGAGAAAAGATACGGAAAATAAAAGCGAGGGGGAGGGGGTGGGGGGGTCGAAAAACCCCCTATGCCGAGCTTTGGGACAAAATAAATGTGGGTGCAAAAGCAGAGCTCAATCCGAGTTACCGTTTAGTCTGGACCCCTGTCAAACAATTTTTAAAAAGTGCGAAAAATAGCGATTTTATAACATATATCACCCCTCCCCCTGAGGGTCCTGGATGTTTTGCTTTAGTATGTGCCGTCAGGGGCCGCTGGAGATTGAGTATACCAAAAATGAACTCTAAGGATCTTTATGGGGCTGAGATACAGAGGGGTGAAAACCCCGGTTTGGTTACTCGCGTAAACAGTCCTAGTCGCTCTTTTACATTTTTATTGGCGACGGAAATTTCTTGGCGGCTTGTATTTGGTTTTCTTGGCGGGGCGGGACGCTCCCGCGTCCCGTGATAATTCACCGATTTAACCGTAATTTCAATGTAAAATTGGTCGCCAAATCTAAATTTATTAACATAGGGAACCGATTGTATCAGGTAGATCAGCCACAGCCATTCTTCCATGATTTTAATGTGAACATTAAAAGGAAAGAAATGTAATGTCTTTCGTACCATCTCTTTGAAGTGATTACAATCTAACAGTGACCCTCAAATAATCAAGATTTCACTGGCCGGGAACCTCCTCTGAAGAAAAATTATTATATCCTTTAGTTCAAATGCGCTCCACAACCTTTTAAATTCCACTTAAAGTCATGTTAAAGTTTAAATCAATTCGCCAAATAAATATAAGAGACAGAAAGTTAAGTAAGTAACAGGAGATATTAATTAATCAAATTGAATAAATTTTCAAGGCTTAAATCTATACGCAAATTTAAACCACAAAGTAACTTCAGGGACAAAAGAGCAGCTGATCAGGAAAATGGCTCTAGTGTTTCCGTTCTGCGTAGAGTTAGGCCTTGAAAATTGACTAAATTTGATTAATTAATATCTCCTGTCCTAATTAACGGACAGAAACGTGCTAAAACTTTTCTTTTTCAGAAAAAAAAACCCTTTCCAACGATATATAATGTTTTGGGGTGGGGCGAGGTTTTCCCCCCTCAATTATGGCGGATACACCAAAAATGAGACTAATTAATTAATTTAAAAATAACTAATTCGAAATTAAAAATTTGGGCTTCGAGGTGCACGAGGACGGGGTACGTTCGAATTTTTGAGCCAAGTTTCAGGTCTGTGGGTGCTGCGGGGGCTTCTGGCCAGCGGTTACAAACATACAGACAAACGAACACCGTCATCTTTATATATATAGATGACAAAAAGTTGCAAATTTCAAAAGATTTTTTCTCCAGGACTTTTTTTTACTTAAAATACGAAGGGGAAAGTCACATAGACTTTATCTAGTAAAAGTCCAGCAGACAGACAGTGATGAATAAGCAAAAAAAGTTTTCAGGACAATCCCCGAAATACAAAGTTTTCAAGAAACTAAAGAAAAGGCCGAGTTCATCCCAGGAGATGTTATGAAAAAACTTAAGCCAAGTCACAATTGTTAGTTTTAAGGACAAGTACAGATTTGTGGATGACATTAGTGACTTCAATTCATGTTAAATATCTGTATTTCAATTGAAAAGCATTTCTGAAAATTACTTTTCATTTTTCATAAGTTCAAAATTATTTTGAATTTTGACAAATTATAAATGTTTACTGGTATTGAAATTATACATTTATTTGACAGTAATTATCTGTTCTTATTCTCCCTAATCAATATTACTCATGTTAGTGAGACCTATTACCGGTTTAAGTGAAAAAAATAAAAATTTTAACATGTGTTCCGATTGACCCCTATCAGCGGGGTGATTCGGAACACCCATAATTTCCTATGTATTTCGATAATAATTGTTCAAAATGTTTTGTCTTTGCTTGGAATATCAACAGTAAAGCAAGACCGAAGTTTTTACCCAAAAAACCAAATTAAAAAAAAATCTTTTAACTGCTTTTTGTACAATCAAAGCTGAAAATTGTTCCGATTAACCCCATTTTACGGTAGTTATTCTGTTGGGTTTTTCTCAAAAAAAAGTTTGAAGAAAAAGTCACTATTAACATTGATTTTAAGGGTGTATGTAATGAAGGGCCAAGAAGGTTTCAGCCACACCTAAAGATCAGGATTTTTTTTGATACAGGGTGTCCACTCCTATCGTGGCCCAATAGCTCATTTCTAAACCGTTAGAGATAAGCATATAGTTCATTTTGGAAAAAATCTGTAAATTACGAAAGGAGTTTTGGGTCTATGAAATGTTTTTGAAAAAAATCAAATTTTGAAAGAGTTACGAAATTTAAATTTTTATACAGCCCCCCAGTCGCATCAATCATACTTAGTAAAACATTCTTGACGCTGTAACGTATAAAACTAAAAAAAAATCACTCTTCAACGACAAAAATTGACCGAGTTATGACGTTTTGAAAAATCAAGATTTTGAAGGATTTCGCATACGGTCCCTTAAGCGATCTCTCGATGACGTCATGAAATAATGCAAAATCTTGATTTTTCAAAACGTCATAACTCGGTCAATTTTTGTCGTAGAACAGTGATTTTTTTAAAGTTTTAAACGTTACAGTGTCAAGAATGTTTTACTAAACATGATTGATAGGACTGGGGGGCTGTATAAAAAGTTAAATTTCGTAACTCTTTCAAAATCTGATTTTTTGAAAAACATTGAATAGACCCAAAATTCCTTTCGTAATTTAGAGTTTTTTTCTTAAATAAACTATATGCTTATCTCTAACGGTTTAGAAATTAGCTATTGAGCCACGATAGGAGTGGACACCCTGTATAAGAAATTATTAATATTCAGATTAAGTTTGCTAACAAATAATTTACATACTTTCAGTTTGTTGTTGTTGTTGTTGATCCAGCTAAGTTGGCAGTTTGGGATACACTGCTTCACTTTTTCAACTGTACCGTCATTTAAGGTTTCGTCTGACTTCCACAGTACACACATGCTGTAATTACCCGTTTGTAGGGTACGCAACCATTCACGGCACAGCAGTACACTCACACAAAGGAAAGACAGAAGGAAGAATGTACATCCATGGGATTCGAACCTGGAACCTTTCCACCCACAGACATACTTCTCTGACCACCAGGCAGGGTGGCCACCTTAGCTTGAAACACATTTAAAAAATAGTAGTAATGATTATGAAAAGTTATTTCCGGGCTTATAGACCGTGGTCGCGATATGGAACAGAAAATCCAGACGTTTCGTCAAGCTCTGCAGCCGACATCAACAGTGGTGAGTTTGGTGTGACTGATAATCAGTCACACCAAATCGTCGATCTGTGTATCTGTCGATAGAACTCAAGAGGATGGACAGAATTTGAACTTTTTTCGTTTGTTTATTTGAAAGGTGAAGCATAATCGCGAGTGCAATACACCGCCAACTCGTTTATTCCCATCCAAGGACAGCAGTTTCGGGCTTATTATGCTCTCATCAGCATGGAATACGAAAATAAACGAGTTGGAGGCAAAAATCCTCTAAAAGAGCAAAGAGAGCCGAAAAAAACTGGTAGCTAATGTGAAATTAGTATTACTTTCGTATTATTATTTGCTTTCGTATTCCATGCTGATGAGGGCGTAATAAGCCCGAAACTGCAGTCCATGGATCGAAATAAACGAGTTGGCGGTGTATTGCATGATCCTGCCTTAGCCCTTGCTTAGGGGCGGTTACTCACTGCTTTATAATCGAGAGTGTTCTTAGGGCCGAATTCAAGTGAAACACCATTGCAATCGCTACTGAAAGTCGAATTACGATAGAATAGCATCTCATAGCGATTGTAACGTTTCACTTGAATCCAAATTTGGGAATTTGCGATTGCATTGGTAAGTTGCGATCGTCCGTGTTTCACTTGAATCCCGGCCTTAGTTGCGTTTTCGGATGACATTAGATTACAAAGATATTAATTAAAAACCTTTAAAAACAATAGTGTCAAAAGAAAGAAAAAAAATTCTGCGTCTGATAAGATGTATTTGGGACTTCCATGCAATAGAACTCAAATCACAACGTTTTGTAGCCGATGCGGCTAAGGGGACATTCCACGGTAACTTGCGTCACATTTGGACCAACTCTTATACATTTAGCACCTCAGAGCAGACGATGCTGTTAGAAAAACATTGTGCAAAAGCGGTCTATGAAAAATGACAGTTAAAAGCAAAATTAAAATGTAAAAATCTTCGATGCATTTAAATTTTATGAAATTTAGCAGTCAAAAATAAGTCAGTAACTTACGTTACACAAAAAGGGACTGGCCTAATTTGAAAGTTGATTCTAAGGCAAATTTCTGCTTTATTACACCTTTTTTTTCTTTGTTTGAAGCATAATTTATCAGTTCCTTATAATGCTTAGGAATTTATTTTCATAAATTTAAAAATTTATTTCAAAAACTGAAAATTATGGGAATTCTTAACTAAATAACTTACATTACAGTAACTTACGTTACAAAATTTATCTACAAGCATATCTTTTTTACAAAAAATTAATGAATGCTAATTACGGCGTAGTTTAGATCAAAATACTGAAAATTAAGAATTATGAGTTAAATTTGCAGAAGTTTAATGCCAAACTCAATGATCATTCAAAGCTATTACATATCTTAAGACTTTTAAATGCGTACTAGCTGCTGTTATCAACAAGCTCATGTGATTCAATTTTTCGAATCATGTTTTCTTTCTTATAATAAATTTCATCAGTCGTTTCTGGACATTTCTAATTGGTTCCAACAGCAGCCATTACTTTTACTTTAAACTCGTTTTCTTCAATAATCGTCACAACTCAAGGATACAATGTATTTTCGTATTTCAGCACATACAAGTCACCAGCTTTTATTTCAGTTTTTTCTCCTTGTTCCTTAAAATACTTAACTAAACGAATCCCCCCCCCCCTTTGTTCATTTCTTGTTCTTAAATGGTCATTGTCAATGTGCGGAACTTCAGAAAGTGTTTTTGATTAGTTACTTTTTCTACCATACCTGTGATTTATTTATAAATCTGTTCTACACCCACGACTTTCCTCATACTCCTTCTACAGCGCATCTTTTCTGCAGAGTTCAGTGGCATTTTTAATGCAGAATAAAATATATTTCACCTGAAAGGTTTAAAATATTTTTAGATTTGTATTTTCCAAAACATGTTTGATAACTTTAAAATACAGTCGAACCCGCTTAATGGAATATCGGTTAATGGAATATCCCGCTTAATGTAATACATTTTCAATGTCCCGAACCGTAGTAAATCATTTCTGTGTTAAATTTCCCGGTTAAAGGAATATCATGTTAGGAAGCAATCCCGGTTAAAAGAATAATTTTTAGCCACGCTGATGTCGATCTCCTTCCATTTCTAACCCTTTTTTCCGGATTTTTCCTCCAGTAAAGAGCAATAATGATTGTGAAGCTTATGGACGGCTTCCAAATAATGTTTTGTCACATCGTTGAAAGGGTGCAGGGACAAGAAAAGCGATTCCTGGAATTTGAAAGGAATGTTTCCCTAGTGTTGTATACTGTTTGTCGTCCTTCTGCTTCAGAGAATGAACAATAAGTTTCGAATAAGCTTCACCTCTAGGGACCCAAAGGAGAGATAAGAGAATAAAGGAGTAATGGGCAAACCAACAGGTGTAAAGGACCGGGGAAGAAGACGAGGCTGTGACGAATCTCTTCCGAGAGCACAACGATAAGTCTACTTTGATGTTCTGAAATCATTTTCCAATTTTGCTTCGGCTGTGCATGTGCTTGTCTCTTCGTAATGTCTTCTAAGCGAAAAGATCGTACTTTGAAAGAAAAAGTGAATTTTATTGAATATTCAAATGCTTATGTAAATGTACGCAGTTACAACTTGAAAATAAGTTCGAGATATCGCAATCTCAAGTTTCGAAATTGTTGAAAAATAAAGAAAAAAATCTAAACGACTGGAAATTAAACAAAAACCTTAATCAAAAGAGAAAATACACAGGTAAAGAATCAGAAGTTGAAGATGCTGCTCTCCTTCGCTGGTTTGCTGAGAAACGGGCTTGTAACGTTCCTGGTCATTTAATAAGGTCATTTTTAATTGAATTTCTAAATTTTAATATGTTTAAAGTATTATTAATTAATATATTTAAATTACCATTAATTAATATGTCTAAAGTTAATCGTTATATACTTGTTGATGAATATACTTGTGGTTAAGGCAAATTTAAATGCTTTCTTGGTTTAAATGCAAGTTGGAACGTCGTGTGGGATGGAATCCCGGATAATGGAATATCCCGCTTATTAGAATAATTTTCCGTGACAAATTGGCTATTCCATTAAGCGGGCTCGACTGTATAATAGAAGTCATTTCTGAATAATTTATAATATAATTCTGAATGCAGTGATATTGTTTAGAGAGAATTTACATCTTAAAACCAAAAAAGAAACATGTAATTTAGTATATATGTGTATTGTAAACTTATTAGCAAATAGATACATTTTAAGAAATATGATTCACTTAAAGGAAGCAAATACGAGGCGCGTTCAAAAAGTAAGGGCCGTTTACTTGTATTTAAATAATGGCGCTTCGAAGCACAGTTTTACTACTGCTGGGCCATTAATTGACTCATTGCAAAGCTACAGCGTCATTTATTTCATTTCTGAAGTCGTATTGTTGTCCGTGAATGCAAAGAACAATGGCCACGAAAATCGTTGATCCCGCCAACTGTGAATTGCATTCTGTGATTCGTCGTGCGATCCAAAACAAACGCCGTGGGAAATTGTCACCAGGCATAATCTTCCTCCCCGATAACGCGCATCCTCACACTGCTGCCAAAACCAAGGAGAAAATTTAAGATTTTCGTAGAGAACTTTTTGACGACCCACCGTACAGTCCCGATTTGCACCTAGCGACTACTTCCTTTTACATTTTAAACAGCGGCTAGGTAGACAACCTTTTGAAACCGAAGAGGGACTCAAAAATGCTTGTCAACTGGTTCAACTCACAGGCGACAAGTTTCTACGCAGAGGGGTTAAAGAAGCTGATGCAGCGGTACGAAAAATGCTTAGAAGTGAACGGCGATTATGTAGAAAATTAAAGTAGGCTTATACCTAACTAATTATGACATTATTTTTTTTTCTTATGAGTATATTTTTTTCTGTGACCAAACGGCCCTTACTTTTTGAACGCGCCTCGTACATTACAATTATACCATACCATAAAAGTCCATACCATAATTACCATAAAAGAATTCTTGAATGAATTACTCCTACTAACCACATAGGTTTATTTCACAATTTACTTTATTTCTGAACACAAGCATTTAAGCTCTACTTATATACACTGCTCGACATTGAAAATGCAACACCAAGAAGGAGTGGTCAGAAATTCATGCAAATTTTACCGTAGACGCACGTCACTGAGTTATGCAAATGATATGAAATGTGCAGCTCTCCGACGCACGTGAAGTAAGATATAAGAGAATGAAGTTGAAAAGTGGGCTGTGTTCATGTTGGTTTTTCTGCCAGACTAATTATCGGAGAAATTTGGTTTTTGTCTCGAAGAATACGTGTGATAGGAGGAAATGCCACGCCGTCCTCAACGAAGACACTTCCAGCATATAGACGACTTTACAAGGGGTATGGTGATCGGACTGAGAAGGGGAGGTGGGTCCATACGTCAAATTGCAGCTGATACCCACATGGATGCAAGCACTGTGCATCGGCTGTGTCGGAGATGGTTGGAAAGAGGAAATGTAGCCACATTGAGGGGTGCAGGTGCAGTCAGAGTGACGTCAGACCGCTTGGATCGACGGATTCACCGACAAGCTGTGGCGGACTCGCAAGTCACTTGTACGTCGATTCTGCAGCACGTGCAAGGTACCCTAGATGTTCCTGTGTTGACCAGAACCATTTCCCGTCGACTGGTTGCACGTTGCATGCAATCACGGCGCCCGCTAAGAAGATTGCCATTGACCTCACAGCACAGACTCCAACGTTTGGAATGGTGCCGGACCAGAGCGACGTAGATGGCAGAATGGCAAACCGTAGTGTTCTCAGATGAATCCCGCTTCTGTTTGTCCAGCGATAGTCATGGCATACGTGTGTGGCGTCGACGTGGAGAAAGATCGAATCCGGCAGTAACTGTGGAACGCCCCACAGCGCGACAACGTGGCATAATGGTTTGGGGCGCTATTGCATACAATTCCGTATCACCTCTAGTTCGTATTCGGGGCACTATGACGGCCCAACGATATGTAGATAATGTACTGCGGCCGGTGGCAATCCCCTACCTTCAGGGTCTGCCAAATGCAATTTTTCAACAGGATAACGCCCGGCCTCACAGTGCTGGAATCAGCCAACATGCTCTACGAGGTGTACTGATGCTTTCCTGGCCATCATACTCTCCTGACTTGTCACCAATCGAACATCTGTGGGACGTGATTGGACGCCGTTTGCAGAACCTGCCACTGCCTCGTTCAGAAGACGAACTGTGGCAAATGGTTGAAAGGGAATGGAGTGCCATCCCTCAGGACACCATCCGCAGGCTTGTTGACTCCATACCTAGACGTGTTTCTTCGTGCATCGCTGTCCGCGGTGGTCCTACTTCTTACTGAGCCGACGCTGTCCTCGCTCTAAATGTTGCTTATTTTGAAATAAATATCACTTATTGTTCCATGCTGTCTCTGTCTTCTTACCAAATTTCATCAATTTCTGACCACTCCTTCTTGGTGTTGCATTTTCAATGTCGAGCAGTGTATCTAACGTTACCTGTATATGTCGGTAACTTACGTTACACGTTTTGATTGTAGCACAAAAAATTTAATAAACAATTTTATTTTTTAACTTCACTTGTTTGCTTAATACACACTTATAAGACAGAAGACATAGCATTGTTAACGTTGCATTGCCCTTTCTTTATGCACATCATGAACTTTAACATGTTTTTGGTAACTTACGTTGCATAGAACAGTGCATTTTTGAAATTTACATAAATCACTTAATTTAAGTGAAAACACTTGTTTCAGCAATTCACATTATTAGTTTAAAGTGCAATAAACTATAATATTCCTATGTAACATTTATCTTAAGGAAAAAATTGAAACTTATCAATGTTGAAAGTTTGACGCTTTGCTTCTCTTAAAAATGAAATACTCTAATACCAACTTCAAAGTGTTGCCGAAACTAAAAAACTAAACTCCTTACAAGAAATGAAAATGAACATAAAAATTCTATCATTTTCAAAATAAAAAATACGCAGAACAGTCACTTTGCTCCAGTTTAATTTTTTCAACGCTTTTCCAAACATGCATGGAATTGCCCCTAAATCTTAAATAAACTGATATCATTGCTTGCCGACAAGGAAAGAAAACCCCAACGATTTAAAATGTTTATGTGTTGCCGGTTTCTATTCTTAACTATTAAAGTACTCGTGATTGGTTTTTGTTCAATTTTCCCTCTTTATTCTGCTTTTGCGACTATACTACACTGCAATGTTTCTTGACAACAACATCGTGACGTCAGCGTGGCGTTTACGTGACGTTAGCCTATGAAAAACGAGCTAGATAAAACGGCACAGCCTACTTGGCGAATTAGAAGAGATCGCTACTGCTTGTGAGCGCTTATTAGTTCCTCCCGTAGTGACGTTCAGTGTCAAGTTAAGTTGCTGTCTAGTATAGCAAATTTTACAGTGAGATCCTTTTCCGTGTTTGTCATGTCCTCTCCAAAACCAACTGAATATATTAAAAAGAACAGCTTTCCGACCAGTGAAGTTTGCTCTAAATTTTTGCGCATTGGTATCCTAAAAACGTTAAAAAATTTTTTTAAAAATCAATGACTTTTGAAATCGCGCAACAGTTATAAAGCTGAAAAAAAAAGGAAGAATCAAAAAAATTTTTTACGTATATTTTTTTTTTAAATATAATCTATTCCTGATGGCCTGAAAAAAATTATTGAACATGCTCCCATACAACATTTCTTGCACTTACAAGATAGAAATTTTATGTGCATTGGGCGTAGTATCTTTCAAAACTCCTAAGTGCTCTTTTTAGTTACCGAAATGCTTAGAAAGAACTTTAGGGCCCATCTCCGATCATTTGAAATCGCTCAGAAAATCTTCGTGACATCAAAGCTTGTAGTTAAGAAGTGAATGATTCATTATCCAAGTACAATCTAGATGGCAGCACGAGCCTAAGCATTACTAGTGTCCATCTCCGTCAAGTCTAAACCTCCGTCAAGTCCCCCCAAGGAGGGTCGCGGGAGGTGTGGCTGGGACCTCCCAAGATTTTTCCTTATTCGGTAAATTCGGACTGATGATTCGACTGAAATTAAGGGATAGAATTGCAATATTTTTTGAAATTATGCATATAGTGTGTATATGTTCTGCATTTTATTTTATATCTATTTGTTACCTATGAAAATAAGAAAGGCCCGTTCAAACGACTGTCGTAACGTGCGTAACTAACGCAAAATCTGCAACTGCATCGTTCACACGACTTAGAGCCGCTATATAGACAGGCCGACGCATCAAGATTAAGTTTCACCACTTTGGATCCAATTCCTTAACTTTTACTTTCAAATTTTCATTGTTGCGGAGTAGGGTTACCAGAAAAAAGTTTTGGCGCATTGCTAAGCTTTGCCAAATCCACGTGCCGCTAATAATTGCTCACAGTGAAAAATTACCAAAACGCGATTACTGGCCAGAAAAGACAACCACTCAAACACTCAAACACGCGCTGGATCCAAAGTGGTGAAACTTAATCTTGATGCGCCGGCTCGTATATATAGGGGCCTTAACACGACTGATTGAAGCCGAGTTACGTTCAGCCAATCAGCGCTGCGAGAATGACCTGCTAATATCTATTATTTAAAATTCAGTTAATTAAAACACAACTCGTACATTTTTTAAATTATACAAGGGTTTTACAATATTAACTCATTGTTAAACAGAATAATGAAGAAGAAATCATTCTTAAATCTTGATGTTTAGGCACGTTTTTCTAGCGAACGATTTATTCTCAAACTCAATGATATGAACTGTCAACATCTGTTTTCTTGAAGATAAAGAAAATTCTGATTTTATTCAGACAAGAAAAAGCGTTTTCAACAACAAAAAAAAGAGCGTGTGAAAAACTTGATTTTGTAAAACGGCGGTATAATGATTTGTTAAACGAGGATTTTAACATGTTTTGATATAGTATAATGATTCTGTTATTCTTGATTTAATTCTATAACACGTCTGATTTTATAATCCAGTGATTTTATTAGTGGCGGGCACTGTATCTTATTTTTTCATGGAACATGCAAGTAGAGAAACTTCAGTTTCGCTACTTATTAACATTTTTCTTCATGCGATCCGCGATTGTCCTACAAAACAGGGTAATTTTGTACTTCGGTGATGAGCCGCTCGTCGGAATAGTCCGCCATGATAAAAAAATAATTGGATTAATGAGTAAAATAATAATAAAATGAGCTTTTAAAATTTAAATTGGCAACGCTTGTAAACGAAAGTCGTTGCGAGGTTCTGATTGGTCAGTTCTTAAGTCAGTTACAGCACTTACGTTAGGTGAGATTTTGCGTTAAGGCAGGCAAAAAAAACTGGTTTTTCCTTGCGTCGCTACGGATTTTGCGTAAGTTACGTAAGTTACGCTAGTCGTTTGAACGGGCCTGAAGAACCAATTTATAAAACTTGCTTCGGCTGTAGATCTCTCATGAATGGAAAACCAACCGAGCAGGGACTCGAACCCTGGAGCGCTAGGTTTAAAGCCTACCGTTCTACCGACTGAGCTATTCGGGCTCTGACTTCCGTTACCTTAAACATGGAAAACGCTATAAATGCAATTCAATTAGCAATTAATAATTCTTTAATCATACGAAGGTTTAAAACAAGTCCATTCAAAGTGGATAAACCGCCCGAACAGGGACTCGAACCCTGGACCGTTATGTTAAAAGCCTAACGCTCTACCGACTGAGCTATCCTGCTTTCTCTTACCCTTAAACATGGAGAAGACTATAAATACGCTTCAATTAGCAATTAATAATTCTTTAATCATACGAAGGTTTAAAACAAATCCATTCAAAGTGGAAGACCGCCCGAATAGGGACTCGAACCCTGGACCGTTAGGTTAAAAGCCTAAAGCTCTACCGACTGAGCTATCCAGGCTCTAACTTCCATTACCTTAAACATGGAAAACACTATAAATACGCTTCAATTCGCAATTAATCCCATACTATACTACAAGAAATGGTTGTGCCAAGTCGAAAAACGCCCCAGAATTAACAAACTCCGGTAGACTTTGGGGATCTGCGTTTTTGGCTACGAGGAATCGATTGGTGCCGGTTTTGAAGCGCTACGGTCGAGCACAGTTCGGAATTACAAATAGGATATTTTTCTTTGTCTATTGCCCAATAAGTTTCAAGCGGTAACGTGCTGCCATCTATAGCCAATACGGCGAACTAAATCCAAATATTCGAATTTCCAAAAAAGCATTTAAGGAACTGATTTTGATTACAAATCACCGTCGACAAAGTCTGATATTTCAACATTCATCAGATTTCAAGCTACATTTTCAACATGCAGAACGCACCTCTACATGAAATTCTTCAAGGAGACGGAATTTTGGAACAACAAGCGATCAACTCAATTCTACCCACAAATGGACAACTAGAACATACCGTCATTGTCAGAATGCTTCTCCATTACGCCGAACAAGCTTACCCGACCGTCAAATTTGCCGTACTTCACCCTGAATTTGTCGCACGCTTCTACGTTACAAAAGGAACAGCGAATGGCTCTTATGTATGTATATATGTCTGGTTTTTCTAAATAAATTTGTCAAAAATATTGAACTTCAACACACTTCAATCTTTACACTGCTAACTTTATACCATGTCTTTAATTGTACAATTTTTTGTTATCAATTACATTTTATTTCCTATGACTTTTAAAACTTTACCCTTTTGTATAGAATAGTTTCCTTTTCAAACTCTAACTTTGTTTAGAATAGTTTACAATGGTGCACTTTAACCGGTTAGCTTTTCACCGATGGTTTCACAAGTTTTCTTATGGCATATATTGTTTTGATAAATCACAATTGAAGATTTGAATCTCCGAGTTAGCTTCGATACCCGTTTTCTCCGAGCGGAGCTCCATCACCAGCTGGTAATTCTTAATTCGTACAAAGGTTTAAAACACATCTATTCAAAATAGAAAACCGCTCGAACAGGGACTCGAACCCTGGACCGTTAGGTTAAAACCCTAATGCTTCACCGACTGAGCTATCCGGGCTCTGCTTTCTCTTGCCCTTAACCAGTAAACTGCGGGTATTGCTCCCCCAAAAAGGGTCAATTTATGTGTAAACATTTTGAAGAGCTATGTTCACTTCCCAGCAATACACGTTGCTACCCCCTTCAATTTTCAAAGGAACTTATGCCTCGTTAAACAAACCATTATGGTGATCCAGCTCCAGACAGCGAACTAAAGAATGGGCGTAACGCTCTCTCCGAGGGCTGGAGGGGAATGGTGACAATGACAGCTAGGATGCTTGGAATTTGCTTTCTTTTATTCTGTGGCACGTGCTACTCGAAGTTGGAAACCAGAAAACCTTAGCTTTATTAGAGGCTATTTCTAAAAATGGTATCATGAAATTTCGCTGCAATACCTTCTTATATTCAGATGTCATCTGTCCTGCCATTCCCAGTTTAGTTATAAATCGAATTTTGCAATTCAACTTTGAAATTGCAGTCAATCGGAATAATTAAATCTAGTTTATGTTATTATTAAAGAAATAACTTTCCTCCATATTGAAAATGAAAAATTAACTTCTTTATATGCCACGAACTAGATTACCGTAAAAACAAATCGTCTGCCCAATGCATGATTTTAATTTTAAACCAATTAAGAGTTGAACGAAAAAAAATGAAAATTGGTTTACATTAATAAATTAGTTAATCGGAACATGGAATATTATTAATGTAAGAAAGTTCTATATTTTTTTCTCTTTATTTT